>SNQJ01S0038718.1:101509-114825 GCA_010110895.2 Picea sitchensis
TGTAGTTGAGAGTTCAACTACAACTTGTCTCTTGCTCATCCAAATGATTTCTCCTCCAAATAGGATAAACACATAGCCACTTGTGGATCTTCTATGATCCATATCTCTAGCCTAGTATGCATCAACAAAGAAATGTATGTCCAACACTCTATCTGCTCCAGGTATTCCTTGGTAGAAAATTCCATAATATGTAGTTCCACGCAAATAAATGAAAACTATTTTTACAACTGTCCAATGCCCCTCCCCTAGTTTTGACATATACCTGCTCAAAAATCCCATTACATGTGCATTGTTTGGTCTAGTACAAACCATTGCATACATCAAACTACCAGCAACAATAGCAATAGTATAGGGAACATGGGACATGTCCTCTTCCTCTTCATGTGTCTTGGGACACTAATATGCATATAACTTTACACCTACATGAATAGGGACCTTCACCACTTTACATTCCTGCATATTAAAACTCTGCAATATTCTCTCAACATATTTCCTTTGATTCAACCAAAGTTTCATGTTTTCCTAATCTCTCTTAATTTCCATGCCCAAAATGAAATTTGCATCACTAAGATCTTTCATATCAAAGTCATAAGACAACTAAGTTTTAACATTCTTTATGATTTCCTTGTTATTTCCAATCAACAACATATCATCAACATACAAGACCACATAAATAAAATGATTACCAACTAGCTTGAAATACACACAATGATCAACTTTTCTTATTGAGAAACAAGTCCCACTATATAAGCATCAAAATTTTGATACCACATCCTTGGAGGTTGTTTCAACCCATACAAGGACCTTCTTAGCTTGCATATCGACTCTTTCTTTCCCTTCACTACGAAACCTTCTGGTTGTTTCATGTAGATTTATTTTTCAACATCCCTATGTAGAAATGCTATCTTCATATCCATATGCTCTACTTCAAGGTCAAAATCAACAACAATAGACAAAAAAAATCTAATAGAAGTTAATTTAGCAACATGAGAAAAAAAATCATTAAACTCAATTCCCTCTACCCAAGAATATCCTTTTGACACTAAGCGAGCTTTGTACTTATCCACTTTACCTTTTGCATTCAACTTATTCTTGAACACCCATTTTCTACTTGTTATTGAAAGATTTGTACTTGTGAAAATCCCACCACAAGATATCCAAATCCTTTGGAACTATGGAATAAACTACCACTGTCACCTTAGTAGGATCTTCCCTCATTTTAGTGATGGAGGAGGGCCACCACAAGGGAGGATTCCATGGTGACCTCAAGGGATTAAATAACAAGTTTAGTATCCAAGCCTACCACCCCCTATATTGATCACAGATTAGTTGGTCTAGGTCTAGGAAAGAGAGAGAGAGATTATAAGGTAGTTTGTTGTACCTACCCAAAACAAGAACACTTTACAACACCAACACACACAAAAAAAACAAATTCCAAGATAAAGTATGTGAAAATGACCTCTTTAGACATTAGACTACTCAAATTGCATTGGATGTTACAATTTTGCAGTAGTAAACAATCATATAACAACACTACATGATTTGTAACAACAACAATAATTAGTGCTCAGAAATGTAACAATTAAACATGAAAAGTAAGCATTCATCAAGCACACGATTATCCAATTGCTAGAATAGATTTCTGAACAAGTTAGGCCACTTTTAGATGTGTGTATGCAATAATTTAATGTAGTTTTAGATGGTTGTAGCAAACTTTTATAACAACAACAAATAATATTGTGAGTTTGCTAGGGTTAGAGTTAGTAAAGTTAGTAGAACACTTGAGAGATTTGCAACAATGGTTTTAACAACTATTTTCACCACAATAGTTACTTTTATATTAGTTCCTTTACCATTCTTGGGTTATGGAGTCTCAGATGCATCTGAGCTTGAAGGTTGATCTAGTTGAAACCAAGAGGTAGAGTTTAAACCCTAAATTGAAAGCACATTTTGATCCGAATGATTTTCGGCACAAAATGAGAGTGGAGATATAATAAAAAAAATGTAGAGAGATATATCAGCTATCCAATAATATAACAAAGATATATCATAGATATAACCATAAACACAGAGAAACACTAATACACAATTTCTATTAATGACTGAAATGTACAAAATTGTAGAAATATAGAGTGAAAGACTCGCTAGATTGGTGCCAACTTATATTTGAGAAGAGATGTGAAAACTATGCTCAGTCGGAAGAAGATGGTGATTTTTACAATAAGGCTCTAGAGACATTTTTAACATAAATAAAATCCAAAACCCTAACCCCGGAAGATGAAAAACCAACAGGTTTGTGGACCTCGTTTTGGGTAGTTTGGTGTATCAACTTCTCGGGGGCGTTACTTTGGCATACCATCTCCGTTTGGGGCACACTATAGCTCGTTGGAATGGTATTGACGAGGCGATTCATTTCATAGGATAAATCATGTCTTTGGCGATCATTGAGGTGCATGATCATGAATTTTTTTTCGTTTAGGCCCTAAAAATGGCCCCAAAAGTTTAGGACTCAAAAAACTGCTAAAAATAGTAAATTGCAAGAAAACTATTTTGAGCCTTCTAGAATAGGTGGGTGGCCGAAGATATCCACTTGGATCAATCCTCCTTCCTTAGGAAGCGTTGGTCTCCATTTCATTGAGTTTCCAGGGGAGAGGGGGAAGCGTTTACTGAATCTGAGCCTTAGTGAGTTGCTTGCCTTGATGGAGAAGTTGCGTTGGTTGGCTTGTGGAAGGTTGTCGAGAACCTGATGTTGGAAGGGTTGGACCTTTTTAATGAGTATGGATACATGAGATGATTATGTGTAGAGGGAATCTTTGTGCTTTGCTTCAATCCCGTCGACCTGCTTCTGTTGGATAGAAGGTGCTTGCACTGATGCTGTAGTGGTTGTAGTGTCCTTTTGTTCACCTTTTGAACAAATTGTGAAGATTTTGAATGTTGTAGTATGAAATATTACTTTTCGACATTATTTAGGTGGGATAGTAGTTGGAACTACCTCTGGTATCCTGTAGAGATAACCCCCCAGAGTAATAATGACACTACGAGGTCGGGAATCATAAACAACATGGCACTTCAACATATATTCCTGACCCAAAAGAACATCACAAACATCCAACGGGCCGACATAACATAGTACCTCATCCTTGAAGGGCTTGATTCCATATGACAAGAGGCACTGTTGGCTGACAAAAATATCTGGTCTCTAGTGAAGCCATCCGATGTTGAATGGATTTGGGTGTGGTGTTGTCGACAATCCCAATTGTTTGATGACCTTTGCTGAGATGAGGTTCTTCTGGCTTCCGCTATCAACAATAAAATGCAGCGGATTCCCCTTCACCCACATCTGTGAATGAAAAATGTGCTCTCCCTCTTTAGAATCTGTTGGATCTTCTGGTTGAATCTTTGCGGTTGCGATAATAACAGTGGGGTCTACGTTGATGTTTTGTCTTGTCCCACTATTTTTTGATTCACATTCAAAATCAGGGTTCAAATCCTTTTCTTTGATCTCAACCACCAATGATTATTTTGAGCGACATTCATCAATGTTGTTCTAGGGGATTTTGTGGAAATCGTACCACTTTCCATTGTCCTTCATCTTCTTTTCATTACCCTTCTTTTCCTATGTATTGGATTGGTTTTCTGGAGGCTAGTTGTTAGGGACGTCTTTACCATACTTTGGTTGTTTCATATTTGCAGACCCAAACTCCCATTTGTTCTGGTGCCTAAATTTATGCTCGATTTTGATAACATATTGATAGGCATCCCCCAGTGATGAGATGTCCATAAAATCCATTTCAGTTTGGATGTACCTATGCAGAGCTCCACGGTATTTTAGAACTAGATGCTGCTCAAAGTCTTTGATACCCAAATTGGTGTGCAATGTATGGAAAGTATTTGTGAACTCCGACACTGTTTGGCCTAACTCTTTCTGCAGTGTGGTCCATCTCATGTACCGATCGTCATAGTTATCAATAGGGTAATATTGTTCCTTGACCGCATCTACAAAAAAATCTCAAGTGGGCTCGACCCCATATATTCCAAACTCCTTTGTGGAAATTTTCTCCTAGTAAGTTTCCCACCAATGTTTGATATGGAGGAGAGCCTTAAGGAGTGAGAATGTGATATTTTCTCTGTCGGAAAAATTGTGAACAGAGAAATAACCTTCTAGCAAATTGAACCATTTTTCTAGGGAATTCGCATCTATTTGACCTTCAAATATGGGAATATCAAAATTAACTTGTACCTTGAAAGGAGAGGTGCCTCCAAAGTGGTCACTTTATGAATATGCACCTACTGTTATCGACATGTGTTGAAGGATTTGGGAAAAATTCTCCATCATTTTGTCCCTCTGTTGCGTGAGAGCTTGCTCCAACAACAATTAATAAAATCTTCCGCTCCATCATTTTTCTTTTATTCCACCAAGAAGGTTTTATTTCACATGCGGGAATGATTGTCCTCAAGAGATACAAGCACGCGACACAACTCTCTATACTCAAACCGCGTCGGGGACATGCACTGAAAAACGACCAAGAGCAACCTGCTTTGATACCACTGATCCAAATTATTTTCAGCACAAAATGAGAGCGGAGATATAATAAATAAATGTACTGAGATATATCATATATCCAATAATATAAAATAGATATAACCATAAACAAAAAGATACAGTAATACACAATTTCTATTAATGAGTTAAATGTACAAAACTGTAGAAATATAGAGTGAAAGACTCACTAAAATGGTGGCAACTTATCTTAGAGAAGAGATCTGACGTCTATGCTCATTCACAAGAATATGGTGATGTTTACAATGAGGCTCTAGAGTCATTTTTAACATAACGAAAATCCAAAACCTTAACCCCGAAAGATGAAAAAACAATAGGTTGTGGACCCTGTTTTGGGTAGTTTGGTGTATCAACTTCCCGGGGGCGTAACTTTGGTATATGATCTCCGTTTGGGGCACACGATAGCTTGTTGGAAAGGTATTGAAGAGGATATTGATTTCACAGGATCAACCATCCCTTCAAAGAACATTGAGGTTCTTGATCACATAAAAACGTCGTTTAGGACCTCAAAATGGCCCCAGAAGTTTAGGACCCAAAAAACTGCTAAATATAGTAAATTGCCAAAAAATTGTTTTGAGCCAGCTTGGATAGGTGGGTGGCCATTGATATCCACTTAGATCACATTTGGGCCTTAGGATTTAGACTTTGAGGAGAAGGATGTCTAGGGTGCAAGCAATTTTGGGCCCTAGATATCATTTTTCCTTTTTGTAGCTTCACTTAGGTCAAAGATCAATTGTCTAGGGCTAAAATCCTAAAGTGCTAGCACTTTAGGGTTCTAACCCTAGCAAGGACAATTTACAAATTTTATACAAGTAAAAATTTATGAGAGGAAGAAGCACTTACGTTCCTCTCTTAGCGTTTCAATAAACAAGAATCCTTGCAACAAAATAGCAATTTCACCATTTAAGTCAACAATATACCATAAAACTGTAGAAATTTAATTACTTTATCCAAGAAGACAAGAGCACAAAACCCTAATTGTAGAAATATCCATCCAAAATCAAAAACTATCCACAAGAGGTCATATCCAATAATAACGCATGAGAGAGACCAAGAAGGCTAAAATAGTGAATGAGTAGAGGTGTTACCCCACAAATGCTGAGGAATGATGATCCACATGAAAATGAGTGCTAGCCTTTATATATGAGCCTAGGCTAGCACTTTGTCCTCATAACATAACATAACAATGATTCAAGTGGGGACGACCCCTCACTTAACCCTTTACAAATGCTAAAATGTAAAAAATAAATTATAATAGGCCACATGTGTGAGACATCAATCCCTCTTGGGCAAGGAGGAGGCCTCCAAAAGACATGTGGAATTAATCCATAGTGAGGTGAGAGAAAATGATGTCTCTCCTCCATCAAATCCATGCCAACCATCATCATTACCCCAGGTGTCTAACAAACCCTAGATCCATAAAACCCTAGAAGATGATGTCATCATCAAAACATGGCCAACATATAGGATCTAAGTGTTGTGTCTAGGCTAGAGGAAACTGCATCTCATCTCTTCAAGGTCTCTGGCCGTTTTTTGCTGCAACGTCCTTGATCTAGTGGGTAAATAATCTTTGGGGTACTCTGCCAAACCTATGGGATTCCAACCCATCTGTGTGCCATCATGAATGAATATGCCTATACGAAGCCCATCTATCCATCTTCTAAGGTTCCAAGGATATGAGATCTGATGTCTGAGGGTGACAAGTAACTAGATGACCCACTTCTCTCCATCATACGTCCTAAGGTCCCACAATAAAGGCACAATGCCCTGGGTATAATCCTAGGACGTCCCTCAAAGAACAATATCAGGGCCATCCAAGACCAAGCAATGTATAAGACAAGGTTAGCCAAGGTTCACAAGAAACATTAGTCTTTAAAGAATTCAAAGTAAGATGTAACTTAAGATATAAGCCATGCAAACAGTTCACCTCAGTATCCCCTTCAAGCATCACACCAGCCTAAGACCCAATATGGGTTGGAAAGTTTAAGTATGGGGGGGCCTTCAACCAACCCTATTAGGTGTGCCACCTAGAAAGGAAATAAAATAACCAAGTAGAGGGATAGGTCTTGAGGGAAGTAGGAAATAAATAAACCTTTCAAGGGTAAGTGTGATAGTGATATGGTTTTAGGGATTAGTTCATGGCTTATGGTGTCAATGAATCCACTTCTATGAACGCCTTAGTAGAGGGAGTTATTTCTTGCTTGAGATGCCCTTTCCTCGATACTTTTTTCATTCCGAACCTCTTATTTTTCCTTTTGATACCCAATCTATCATTTGCAATACCCTTTTATAATTTTTCAAGCTTCATTCCTTCATTTTTACTAGGTTGTTGTCCTTTATAATTTGGTGCATTCATTCACATCCGAACATGGAAGATTACCATCAGAGGGGGTAGAGCTCAAGATGGCCTGAGAATTTTATGGTGGCCTTTATCATGTAGCAATAACATACATGTATAGAGAAACTCCATCAGCCTCTGGGCCTTCAACCCCTTCTTCTCATGAGAGAATGGACCATGACCCATTACCGAAGTTTGGTACACTGTGAGAGACTCCATGATGGAAAGTGTTAAGTATGGTGGGGAACAAAATATTATCCTTGTGAGGTCCCCCAAACAATACCACTTTTCATTGGGTAGTAACAACACAGGACTAGGGCATAGAACCTGACCACCAAGGTGAAACAAGGCAACTAACGCAATTTCCCAAGATAGTGATTCATTATCCAACTTCAACCAAATATCCTCATCCACATGCCCAAAAATTTAAGCACAACACTTTGCATGAAACAAGGACAAACATACCTCATGGTGACTTTGGCTCACCATCTCCCATACACTAGGTTGCTTGGATGTGATGAGCCTTAGTTAACCTATAGTTGTAAAGGTGAATGAGGGGGGGGGCTAATGGGTTTCCATCTGTTGACGTGTTGATCATCAATATGATCGGGATCATGTTCTGTATTTCATACCATGAGACATGATCTTCTCTAGTTACCCCTAGGCATGGGAGGGCAACAATACCGACAAATTGTCTTCTAGTTGGAAACTCAACTAGATCCAAATCCTTATTTTTATCCAAGGAATCCATTTCTTCAACCATGGCCTTCTTCTAGAGTTTACCATCCTCTGCATCCATTGCCTCCCTAACAGTTCTAGGATCATTGTCAGTAATAGATAAAGAAAAACTAGAATGAAAATTAGGTGAAAAATACATTTTTGGTCACATTCTTTCTTGAACTGATCTCCTCAATAACAGGGTACGAGAATATTCTTCTATAGGTTGATGTTATTCTGTTGATTCAATTCCTTCATTATTCAACTCAAACTCTGTCATCTCTGGTTATTTTTCCCTTGTTAGGAGTTGTTGTTTGGGAACATCTTTAACCTCTCTAAAGACAACATCTTGTCTGTAGATAACCTTCTTAGTTTCTAGTTTCTAAACTTTATATCCTTTTATACCATATTTATAACCAATAAAAATACACTTTTCAACTTTATTATCCAACTTACTCCGATTTTCCTTTGGAACATGTACATAAGCATCACAACCATACACTTTTAGATGTTCAAGAGGGTTTCTTACTAGTCCATATCTCATGCAGAGTTTTGTCCACCAAATCTAATGAGGGTGATCTATTTACCAAGTAACAAGCAATACCCATTGTCTTTGCTTATAATTCATGTCCTAACCCGAGACCACTAATCATGCTCCTTGCTTTTTCCATCAACGTCCTATTGATCATTTCTACAACCCCATTCTATTGAGGTGTGTATGTCATAATCTTCTATTTTTTTGTACCACACTTCTTACATAACTCTTTGAATTCATTCCCGTAAAATTCTCCACCATTTTATGTCCTTGAAACCTTTATTTTCTTCTCTGTCTGATTCTCCACAAGAGACTTAAACTCTTGAAATTTACCAAATACATTAGATTTATTTTGGAGGAAATAAATCTATATATTCCTCAATAAATCATCAATGAATGTAACATAGTACATAGATTTACCTAGTGATGGAACATGCACTGATCTAAACACATCACTGTGTATTAACTCTAAGATCCCCTTTTCACTTATATCACTAGTTGAGAATCTTACTCGATTTTGTTTACCATATATGAAATGTTCATAGAAATCAAAATCTAGGGTGAAATTAGACATACCTTCAAGCATACCTTTACTGTGTAGTGCTTGAAGGCCCTTTTATCTAATCTGTCCCAATATTTGATGCCACAAGATTTTATTTTCTCCAGAGACCATAGGGGTTTTGTCTTCTTAACCCTTAGTAACAGTAGAATTGTTACACCTATTACTGATTGTGCTTCAAATCAACTTGTATAGAGTTCCATTTCAGACTCCCCTCATCAACACCATTGCTCCTTGAACCATTTTACAGGTTTTATTTTGAAACACAATATTTACACCTTCATCACTCAACTTACTTACATATTTCAAGTATCTAACTAGCTATATAATGTGCAAAAAACCCAKGGAGTTATATAATCCTTCCRTCCTTGAGTTKCAACTTGACCTTTCTGCATTTTGTGATTCTAGTTGTTGAGTCATCTCCTATGAAAATGTCACCTTCATTATACTTTTCATATTCACAAAACCACTCCTCGTGGGGAGTCATATGGAAATAAGCACTTGAATCGATCAASGATACATCATGATMTGCATGYGTGCTTGAGGAATCCAAGTACATATCCCCTCCTTCCTCTGAGGAGACTCTCCCTTCTATGGAAGGAACATCATTGTTGGAAATACTGAGAGGGGGGCGGGTGAATCAATATTAACTTTTTAAATAATTAGTAATTAATTTGTTATTCTAATTATCATCACCATTGATCAACGATGGACTTTGTATTTAAAAAATCAATTATATAAGTATACTTCAATAGGAATTAAAAAGTTTATAAAGAATAATCTTGTGTTTGTGAAGGAAACCAATCCTATTTAGTGCACAGACTCTTGGAGACACAAATCCCCTTCTTCAGGGCACCAACCATAGAAAGTAGAAACTCCCTTGTTTTAGGGAACCAACCCTAGGAAGCACCAACTCCCTTGTCTATAGGGAATCAACCCTAGGAAGCACCAACTCCTTTGTTTTCAGACTTTAGTTAGTAAAGGATATGAATCCTTCCTTGCTCCTCCCTTCCACCCTCACTACATAAGTATCTTCATCTTTCCTTCTTGGACTCTACTTCTTCTTTTGATCTTCTAATATGGACCGCAGAGACACTTTATTCTCACCATTATTTCTTGTTTATATAGTCTTCCAACTGGTGTGAGCTTTGAATCATTGTGTCCCTTTATTTGAACTTTGAACCATTGCACCTCTTCATTTAAATGATAATATTCAACTTTAAATAATATCATTTTTCCTTTTTATTATTTATTCATAATGTTCATGATTTAACTCTTCTTTAATCATGATTCTGTATTGGTTCATTAGACTACATATATCGAATTGTTTTGAATTCAAGTCTTAATTAATAGGCGCTCCCTTCAACCAAAATTTGTGTGACCGCGAGCTCGAAACTATGAGCTTATCCATTCCAAGCATTGTTTTATTAACACTTTCTTCTTCCGCTCCTATTCTTCTACGTGGGACCATATTCAAACATCTGAGGGCTTATTTACTTCTATACCCTTTATATTCTTTACCTTATCATGTGACCGGTGTTGGAACCAGGTTCTCCGGTACTTCGTCCTTCGAGATTTCCAGTCTTTGTAGTCATTGAATCCTCCCAGAGTACATTTCGTCGAAGTGCATATACTGTATTCACTAGTAGATCAGACGATCAATATTTAATCTTCTGTTAGATGGACGATCTTGGCTTATCCATAGGCTTCAAAAAAATCAACGGTCATGACTTAATTAGGAGTTGAGATGAATGATTCTCGTTCACTCTGGGACTTCCGCTATTCGTGGCTCCAAGACTCTAGAGTAGAGAAATCCCTCTGGAGGTTTACCTACTGAATAAGTCATAGAATGGTGGTGACTACTTGTTTTCAGGTAACACCTCCACTTACAATATCCTTCCACTATGATTGATCAACGATCGAGAACGATCCTAAAGTAGATCAACAATTAGTGTTACTTCGTGATTCACGCTTACTCTATCCTTCCATTGTACTTGATCGGACGATCAAGAAATATTCTGTAGGATCTTAGATCAACAACCAAACGCTAATTCGTGACTTCGGCCTTCGATGCTTTGGATATGTTAGCTGGTTGGAGAAGTTGAATATCCCTGGAGGATGTAGTCTCAGAGTGAAGTGGCTTGCTGACGTCATTGTTGACATGGAACTGGATGAGTGGCTGCCACATGTCACCTTGATTCGTGACTTTCGTATACCTAATGTGCCAACTATACCTTGAAACTTGTCACTAGTTGATTGGGCCACGTTTCATATTTGTGTTTTTCCACATGTCTCCCTCCTGGATCATGGATTTACACTTCGTGGCTTCAGGAGTTTTGGCACTTTTATACCATCCTTTGATCATTTTCGAAGTGTCGAATAGATCTATCACCGTAGATATTTTCTTGTCTTGATTGCCGACTTCTGTTAACTCTGGGGCTATAGAGTTAAAGATTTCTTGGTTTATCTGAGCTTCTTATTGCTGTAGTAGGTCAATGACGGAGTTGACCAACTTATTCATTTTAGCATGATCTAATGATTTCAATATTCATTCCAGATCAACAGTTGATAGGATTTCCCTGATCTTCCTCAGATTCGAGGGTCGACAAGAGTTCACAACTTCGGGGCTTCGAACTTCGGGTAAACTTACATGTTTCAGACTCCTTTTCGCCAAAGTGGTCAATGTTTAATTCTAGATCAAATCTGGATCTATGTCTGTGAAAACATCCGAATCTCCTTCCTAATCGACGGTTGGAATTATTTCGTGACTTTGGGATTTCATGGATTCTTTTATGTCTCTAGTAGTCGCTGAAGTGGAAAGTGTCGAAGTGCCAAAGTTAGTTATCCGCTACTTGATCCAACAATCCATAATGCTACTTCTTCAAATCTAACGGTTGAGATTTAATCCTTCCCAACCTCTGATTTTAACCTTATCTAATGGTCCTGGATTGTCCCGAACTTAGAATGAATGGTTCCTGTAACTCGATCATTTAGAAAAGGATTTCTTTACTCACATAACTCTGTATCATGTGTTATTTCAAATGCGAAATCTCTTCTGAGATTCGATTAATGTTATTCCTTCTGAGCTTTGGGTTTATACTTTATTCTTCTACAACATGTTGACACCAATGACAATATCATACTACTGTGTCCAACATTCTCCCCCTTTGGCATTGATGACAACCTTTTCTTTGAAATATTTTTATTTCTGCTGCTTATCAATTTCCTCCCCCTTTGACAACAATGACAAAGGGGATATTTATTTTCTCCCCCTGTGGAAATGATCCCCCTGACCATGTGCGCCTTTTCTTCTGAAGCGACTTTTGTGGTTTTAATGAGGTATGTGAATTACTCCCAATTTTTGTCTAATATTTTAAAAGGTACTTCTGGGCAAAGGTTTTGTGAATATGTCTGCAATTTATTCTTTGGTGTCCACATACACTATTTTAACCACTCCTTGATTAACTTGATCTCTTAAGAAATGGTATTTGATTGGGATGTGTTTGGTTTTAGAATGCATTACTATATTTTTAAATATACTTATGGCACTAGTGTTATCACAATTAATAGTAATGGGATCATCATATCTTATTTGTAAATCTTCTAATGTTTGTTTCATTCAAATAACTTGTGTGCAATAAGATGCAACAACATTGTATTCTGCCTCTACTATGGATAGTGACGTGGATGTTTGTTTCTTACTTATCCATGCTACCAAACATTTTCCTAAAAAAAATGCTCCTCCATTGTTGCTTTTCCTATCATCTATACTACCGTCCCAATCTACATCAATGTATGCAGTTAGATTGAAGTCTTTATCTTTTGGATACCATAATCCAAGTTCTAAGGCACCTTTAAGATATATGAATATTCTCTTTAATTATTTTAAGTGAGTTTCTTTAGTTGTGGATTGAAATCTCCCCATGAGTCCCACAACCTGCATGATGTCAGGTCTTGTTGCCATTGAATAGAGCATACTTCCAACCATTGATATGTACATCGTTTGGTCCACTTTTGGTGAGTCATCTTCTAGGCTTAGTTTACATCCAGTGACCATGGGAGTACTTATAGGTTTATTTTCTTCCATTTGGAATTTTTCTTTAGCATTTCCTTGATATATTTGGCTTGGGAAACGAATATTCCTTTTTCTGTTTGAGTTACTTGTAAACCTAAGAAGAAGGACGGTTCTCCCAACATAGAAATTTCAAATTCTTCTTGCATTTTGGTTGCAAACTTTCTTCTTTGTATAGTAAGATTACTTCCAAATATGATGTCATCTACATATTCCACCACAATAATCATGTTTTGATCCTCAATGTTTATGTATAAGTTGTTGTCAGTAGTCCCTCTCTTATATCCTTGTTTTTGTAGGTATTGATCAAGCCTTTAGAAGCATGCTTTGGGGGCTTGTTTAAGACCATACATGGCCTTTTTTAGCTTGCACACAGAGTCCTGATTTTTTGTTAACTTGAATCCTTATGGTTTCTCAACATAGACTTCTTATTCTGGTGTTCCATTAAGGAATGTTGACTTGACATCCATCTGATAGATTTTGAAATTTCTTAAGCATGCAAATGCCAGGAACATTATGATTCCTCAAGTCTTG
>SNQJ01S0038719.1:0-39147 GCA_010110895.2 Picea sitchensis
GATTCAAAAAATAATGATAGAAGATAGATCATCGACACAAACCCCACTACTATTTTCACGACCGCAACAATTCAACCAAAAGAATCAACAGATCTTGAAGAAGGTGAGCTTATTTTTCATTTACGGATGTGGGTGAAGGGGACCTCACTGCATTTTATTGTTGATAACGTAAGCCAGAAGAACCTCATTTTAGAAGAGGTCATTAAACAATTTGGATTGTCGAAAACACCACACCCGCATCCATACAACATCAGGTGGCTTCGCCGAGGATGATATTTTTATGTCATCCATCAACATCGATTGTAATACAACATCCATCCCTTCAAGGATGAGGTATTATGTGATGTTTCCCCACTGGATGTCTTTGATTTTCTCTTGGGCCAGCCATATGGATGTAAGCGCCATGTTATCTATGAGTCTTGACCCCGTAGTGTCATTGTTACTCCAGGGGTCATCTCTACAAGATACCAGAGGTAGTTCCAACTATTGTCCCACCTAAACAATGTCGCAAGGTAGTATCTCATACTACAAAATTTAGCTTCTTCACAATCTATTCAAAAGGTGAATGGAAGGATACTGCAACCACTACAGCCTCGACCCAAGCACCTTCTATCCAACAGAAACAGGTAGACAAGACTATAGTAAAGCACAAAGATTCCTTCTACACACAGACATCTCATGTAGTTCTATTGGTTGAACAAATTCAACCTCACCAACAACAGGTTCATGATAGCCTTCCACATTGCAACATCTCCAGCAAGGCAAACAACGCACCGAGATTCAATTACAACAATCGCTTTCCCCTCTCCCCCGAGAACTCAATGCAATGGATACCATTTCTTCCTAAGGAGGGAGGATTGATCCAAGTGGATATCAGTGGCCAACCACCTATTCCAACTGGCTCATTTTGGAAATTTCAGTTTGCCAGTTTTGTTTCTAGTTTTTCGAGTTTCAAACTTTTGGGGCCATTTTGAGTCCCTAAACAACGTTTTTAGAGCTTGTCATAGTTATACTATGGACAAAGTCAATTTCTGATGGAAAAATTTATAGTCCTCGGATAGAACTTTCCAACGATATATCGTGTGCCCTAACAAATATCATATGCCAAATTTACACCCCCGAGAAGTTGATACACCAAACTACCCAAAATGGGGTCCACAAAACTGTTGGATTTTCATCTTCCGGGGTTAGGGTTTTGGATTTTATTTATGTTAAAAAGGCCTTTAGAGACTCATTGTAAACCATATTCTTTCAAATGTGAGTAGCAGACACATCTCTTCTCTGAGATAAGATGCCACCATTCTAGCAAGTCTTTCACTTTGTATTTTTGCAGTGTTTGTACATTTTCGCTCATTAATAGAAAATTATGTATTACTATATATTTATGTTTATGGTTGCATCTCTGATACATTTCATTTACATTATTGGATATCCTAGATATCTCTGTATGTTTATTTCTTATATCTCCACTCTCATTTCATGCCGAAAATAATCCCGATCAATGGTATCAGAGCAGGATGCTCTTGATCGTTTTTCAGTGCATGTCCCTGATGAGTTATGAGTATAGCAAGTTGGGTCTCGAGCTTGTCTCTCTTAAATAAAATCACTCCCATATGCCCAAGAAACCCTCCACGGTGAAAGAAAATAAAAATGACAGAGCATACGATTCTATTAATCTATTGTTGGAGAAATCTCTCACGTGACAGAGGGACGAAATGATGGAGAATTATGTCCACATCCTTCAACGCCTGCTGATAAGCATCTTCATCAAGCGACCACTTTGGAGGCACTTCACCTTTCAAGGTAAAAGTTAATTTTGATATTCCCATATTTGAAGGATAGATAGATGTGGATTCCCTAGAAAAATGGTTGAATTTGCTAGAAGGTTACTTCTTTTTTCATAATTTCTTTGATAGGGAAAAGATCACCTTCGCACTCCTTAAGGATATCCCCCATGTCAAACATTGGTGGGAAACTTACTAGGTGAAAATATCCACAGAGGAATCTAGAATATATGGGGTCAAGCCCACTTGGGATTTTTTTTATGGACGTGGTAAAGGAACAATATTACCATGTTGGCAACTATGAGGACCAGTATATGAGATGGACCACACTGTGGCAAGAGAGGGGAAAACCAGTTACGAAGTTCACCAATACCTTTCATACCTTGCACACCAAGATGGGTATCAAAGACTCCAAACAACATTTGGTTCTGAAATACCAAGGAGCTCTACATAGATACATCCAAACTGAAATGGATTTTCTGGACATCTCATCACTCGGTGTTGCTTATCGATATGTTGTTAAAATTGAGCAGAAATTTAAGCACCGAAACAAATGGGAGTTTGGGTCTACAAATCCACAACAACCAAAGTATGATAAAGATGACCCTAACAAACAGTCTCTTGAAAACCATTCCAAGCCACAAGAAAATAAGGGTCACAAGAAGACAAAGAAGGACACCGAAAAATGGTGTGATTTCCACAAAATCCCCTAGCACAACACCGATGAATGTCACTCCAAATAGTCATTTCTGGTCAAGATCAAAGACAAGGATATGAACCTTTATTCAAAGTCTGATTCAGAAAATATTGATAGAAGACAGATCATCGACACAGAGCCCACTGCTATTGTCACTATCGCAACAATTCAACCAGAAGAACCAACATATCTTGAAGAAGGGGTGTGAATTTTTTATTCACATATGTAGGTGAATGGGACCCCACTATATTTTATTGTTGATAGAGGAAGCCAAATGAACCTCATCTTAGTAGAGGTCGTCAAACAGTTGACATTGTCGAAAACACCACACTTATAGCCATACAACATCAGGTGGCTTTTCCAGGGACGAGATATTCATGTCAACCAACAATGTCGATTGTCATACGACATCCATCCCTTCAAGGATGAGGTATTATGTGATGTTGCCCCATTGTATGTCTATGATGTTCTCTTAGGCCAGCCATATATGTGGAAGTTCCATGATATCTATGATTCTCGACCCCGTAGTGTGATTGTTACTATGGGGGGTCATCTCTACAGGATACCAGAGGTAGTTCTTATTACTGCCCCACCTAAACAATGTCGCAATGTAGTATTTCATACTACAAAATTTAGCTTCTTCACAATCTGTTCAAAAGGTCAACAGAAGGGTATTGCAACCACTACAGCCTCATCCCAAGCACCTTCTATCCATTAGAAACAGGTCGACAAGAATGCAACAAAGCGCAAATATTCCTTATGCACACAGACATCTCATGTAGCATGACTGGTTGAACAGATTCAACCCCACCAACAACAGGTTCATGACAGCCTTCCACAACACAACATCTCCAACAAGGCAAGCAACGCACCAAGATTCAGTTACATCAATCTCTTTCCCCTCTCCCTCGAGAACTCAATGAAATGGAGACCATTGCTTCCTAAGGATGCAGACTTGATCCAAGTGGATATCGGTGGCCACCCACCTATTCCAACTGGCTCATTTTGCGAGTTTTTTTCTAGTTTTTTGAGTTCCAAACTTCCTGGGCCATTTTGAGGCCCTAAACAACATTCTTAGAGCTCGCCACAGTTAGCATGTATCCAAAGTTAGATTATGATAGAAAAATGTGTATTCCTCGTATAGACCTTTCCAACAAGATATTGTGCGCCCCAAACAGAGACCGTGTGCCAAAGTTACGCCCCGGGAAGTTGATACCCCAAACTACCCAAAACAGGGTCCACAAAACTTTTGGATTTTCATCTTCCTGGGTTAGGGTTTTGGATTTTCTTTGTTAAAAAGGCCTTCAGAGCCTCATTGTAAACCATCTTCTTGCAAATGCGAGGATCAGACACATCGCTTGTCAGAGATAAGATTCCACCATTCTAGCAAGTCTTTCACTCTATATTTTTACAATCTTTGTACATTTTCTCCCATTAATAGAAAATTGTGTATTACTGTATTTTTTTGTTTATGGTTGCATCTCTAATACATTTATGTTATATTATTGGATATCTGAGATATATATGTACATTTCTTTATTATATCTCCACTCTCCTTTCCTGCCGAAAATAATCCTGATCACGAGATGGGGAAACTTTTGTCGAATCTGAACCTTGGTGAGTCGTTTGCCTTGTTGAAGTAGATGTCCTGCTTATACTTTTCGTATGGAAGGATGACATGAACCTGTTGGATGTTTTGGATCTATTCAGTGGATTTGGCTACATGATCTACCTTATTCTGAGTGTGGGATGACTCTATTGGTGAAGATTAAACAAGAAAAGCTATATCAATGGTGGATAATGGTTGGAACCCCAATCACACATAAAAAGGGCCATGGCCAATGGAGCTATGTTGAATATATGGAAGAATCTCATTTTCTTCATGCTCCTCTACAATCTTGTCAACTTGCTTGTGTTGGATAGAAATGTCTTGGGTTGAGGTTGTATTCGTCCTAGTGACCTTATGTTCAATGTCTGGATGGATCGTGACGAGTGACAACTTTGTGGTCTGATATATTTCTTTGCAGCATTTTTTTTCTAATATCAATGAAGTGGTAGTAGTTGGATCTACCTCTCATACCCTATAGAGATGACCTCCCAAAGTAACAATGAAACTACATGGTCGAGACTCATAGATAGCATGATGTTTCCACATATATGGTTGTCCTAAAAGAACATCATAGACTTCAAGTGGGGAAACATCACACAGTACCTAATCCTTGAAGGTTTTGATGTCATAGGACAAGTGGCACTGATGGAGAACATGGATGTCTCATCCCTGACTCAACCATCAGATGATGCATGGTTGGGGGTGTGGCATCATCAATAGCTTCAATCACTTGAAAACCTCAGTTGAGATCAGGTTCTTTTGACTCTCATTGTCAACAATGAAATGTAGTGGGGTCCTCTTTACCCACATCTACGAGTGGAAGAGGCACTCCCCCTGCTCAGACTCCTCTAGTTATTCTGATTGTATTGTTGTGGTCATGATGGTAGCAATGGGTTATGCATTGATGATCTATTTCCCTTTATTGTGCTCTGAACCAAAGTCTTATTCGGGTTCTAATTATTTTGATTTAATCTCGGCCACCAATGATTGTTTCGAGCGACATTCATCGATGTTGTTCCAGAGGATTTTGTGGAACTCACACCACGTTATGTTGTCTTTCTTAAACTTCTCGTTACCCTTATTTTCCTGCGTCTTGGACTAGCTCTCTTGAGGTTGGACTTCCTTGCTAATTTGTCCTTCATTATGTGAGTTAAGGTTTCCTTTTCCATGTTTTTGTTGTGGCATATTTTCAAACCCAAACTCTCTCTTACTCTGTTGCTTGAATTTATGCTCGATTTTGACTGCATATTGATAAGCAACTCCTAGTGAGGAGATGTCCAAGAAATCCATCTATTTTTGGATGTACTTGTACAAACTACTGTTTTACTTCAAAACCAGGTGTCACTCAGAGTCTTTGATACTGAACTTTTAGTGCAAGGAATGAAATATGTTAGTGTACTTTGGCATCGTTTGGTCTATTTTTTGATGCAGAGTCATCCATCTCATGTACTAGTCATCATAGTTTCTGACAGGGTAGAAATCCTCCTTTAGGAAATCTACAAAGGCCTCCCAAGTGGGTTCTCTCTCTAATGGTGTAGATTCATCTACGGTGTATCTCTCCCAATAACCTCCCCACCAAGATCTGACATGGGGAAGGGATTTAAGGAGCACAAAGGTGATCTTTCCACTATTGGAATTTTTTTGGATAGAGTAATAACCTTCTAGAATATTCAACCATTTTTCCAGAGCATCAATCTAGACTTCAAATAAGAAGATATCAAAATTGACTTTTACCTTGAAGGGTGTCGCACCTCCAAAATGGATTCTTTTCGAATATGCCTCAGCTACCACCATCGGTAGTCTTCAAAGGTTCTAAGCAAAGTTGTCCATCATCTTGTTCCTTTGTCACACGAGGTCTTCCTCGAGCAACGTCTTGAAAGGATCTCCTTCTATGTCATCTCTCTTTTCTTCCACCATGGGAGGTGACTTGGGATAGCAAGAGCGGTTTTCCTCAAGCAAAACTAGCTCGAGACCCAACTCTCTATACACTGACCTCATCGGGGACCTTCTCTGAGAAATGACAAGGGGTAGACTACTTCGATACCACTGATCCAAATTATTTTGAGAATGACATGAAGGAGGAAATATAATAGAGATATAACAATTAAATACACAAAAATATAGCAAAAAACACATAAATACAATGAAACCCAATTTTTATTAATGAATAAGATAGAAAAATACTATAGAACATAAACTGGCAAAATGGAGTGTCTCATAAAAGAAAGAGATGTTGGTTATGCTTCATTTACAACAAGATTTACATCACACTCCATTGCATGCTTAAAGAGCCTCCTTCACCTCAATTATATATGAGAGAGTGAGAGGAGAACAATTCCCATGATGCATGTGGGATAAATTGGACTAAGTTTATAAAATTCCATAGACATTTAGAACACTAGGACTTCCCGAGTGGTCACCCATCCCAGTACTACTCTAGCCTGAGTGTGCTTAACTGCGGATTTCTAATGGGATTCGGTGCATTAACGCTATGATGTAGGCATGCACATAAAACCACTAGGAAATCATTACATGGTGTCTCTAATTAACAAATGAATATGCCATTACATTCCATTCCCCATAAAAATGGTGAATATCATGGTTTATCAAAAGCATAGGCTAGAAATGTTGATTCAGTGGAAAAGGTGGATGGCCACCGAGATCCACATGGATCAATTTCTACTGTAAACAACCTAAAATGGAGATTTACCCGTAGATCTATTCATTGAACTCTTGTAGGAAAAATTTTCTTGAGGTAAATCCAAATCCTACTGCTTGGGCTTCTCTCCAACAATGCTCTATAACAGGTTTCCCAAACTCTGATTTACTACCTCGGTTTTCCCATCTATTTGGGGGTGATAGGCACTACTGAACTATAATTTAGTCCCCATTTTCTTCCATAAAGTACTCCAAAAATGACCCAAGAACCGAGTATTTCTATCAGAGTTAATATTTTTTGGAACCACATGCAATCTAACAACTTCTGAAAAAAACAAATATGCCACCCTTGAGGCATCACTAGTTTTGTTGTAAGCAATGAAATGAGAAATTTTAGAGAACCTATCACAACCAAAAAAGTAGAACCATTACCTCGTTGTATGTTTGGGAGCCCCAACACAAAATCCATGCTCAAATTAGTCCATGGGTCCGTGGGAACTGGTAATGGCATATAGAACCCTATGTTCTATGAGTGTGATTTAAACAATTGGAAAATCCTACACCATGCCACATACCTGGTTATATCCTTTTATATCTTCAGCTAGTAATACTTATCTTTGATTAAGGTTAGTGTCTTATCCTTTCCAAAATGTCTTTCCAAACCACTATTATGAAGGTCTCTGATAATATTTTCCCACATTGAACCAATTGGAATGCATAGTTGTTTTCCTTTGAATAGGTAGCCATCTTGCATAAAATATTCACCTTGATTAATATCCATGTTCCAAACGATTGGATTCTTCAATCGCTCCACAATCTCCCAAAAATCATTATAAGACGCATAGAGATCCTTTAATGCAACAAACCCAATTACTTGATTTTCCATGGTTGTGAAAAGAAAAGTGCATCGACTCAAAGAATTTGCAACTTGATTATGCCATCCTAATTTGTGCTTCAGAACAAAGGTGTAGCCTTGTAAGAAAGAGACCCATTTTGCATGTCTACTATTCAATTTATTTTGGGTGTTTACATATTTTAATGCAATGTAACAATTAAATAACACAAACTCTTTCAACAATAAATAATGCATCCAATGTCGCAATGCTTTCACAATTGCATAAAATTCTACATCATATGTGGAGTAGTTCTTTCTTACCTCATTCAACTTTTCACTAAAGAACACAATTGGTCTACCTACTTTGCTAAGTACAACTCCAATTCCTACATGTGAAGCATCACAATCTACCTCAAACACTTTATGAAAATTCGAGAAGGCTAATATGGGTGCCTCGGTTACCTTCTTCTTTAGAAGCTTAAAACTTTCCTCATCTTCATTGGTCCACGTGTATTTCTTTCCTTTTGTGCAATCTATTATGGGTGCTACAATATTGCTAAATTTTCAAATAAATTTTCAGTAAAAGGTAGCCATCCCATGAAAACTTCTTACCTATGTTATGCTCCTAGGAATAGGTCACTCTAAATTTTTTTTGACCTTCTCTGAATACATCTTGACTCCTTCTATCAAGATGACAAAACCCAGGAATACCAAACTTTCTTCCAGAAACCTGAGTTACTTCAGGTTTCCATAAAGTTGATGTTTTCTCAATGCATCCAATATAATTTTTAAATTTTGCAAGTGATATTCTTTGTTGTGACTGAAAAATAGGATGTCATCAAAATAAAAGACAACAAACTTACCAATATAAGGTTGAAGCACAATATTCATCAACTGCATGAAATTACTAGGTGCATTGGACAAACTGAATGGCATCACCATCCATTCATATAGTCCATCCATGGTTTTGAAGGTATTTTTCTAGTCATACCCTTCACAAATCCATATATGGTGGTATCCACTTCGCAAATCAATTTTACTAAAATATTTATCTCCGGCTAGCACATCCATCATTTTGTCCAAGCACGATATAAGAAAACAATATTTGATGGTAATTTTATTTATTACTCTACTATCTGTGCACATCCTCCATGTATTATCCTTTTGGGGAGTCAACATTGTCGATACAACACAAGGACTCATGCTTTCTCTTACCAAACCTTTATTTATAAGTTTTGTCACTTGTCGGTTGAGCTCTGCATGTTTTGTAGGACTCATCCTATAGGCTGCCTAATTAGGTAAAGAAGATCTTGGGATTAAATCAATGTGATGTTGAATATCCCTCTTTGGTGGAAGACCATCAGGTAGTTCATTAGGGATAGCATCAACATATTCTTCTAGTAACTTGGCCACTTCACTAGGAATTGGTATGTATTCCACGGATCCTTTTTGCACTATTAATGCATAGCAGAATATTGTTTCCTTTGTTTCCTTAACAAACTCTCTTTCTGACAACATATTCTCATTTTTTCCCTCATCCTTAAGTGGCAATAAGACGACTTTCGATCCATCCTTCTAAAAGGTGTATGTATTATTTCCTCCATCATGCATGATTTTTTTGTCATATTGCTAAGGCCTCCCCAATAACATCTAACATGCATCCATAGAAATTACATCACACCATACTTAATCTTTATAAGTCTTATAGATGGAAAAAATGATCAAACATATTTTATTAATGGTGACTTCATTCCCCTTTTTGAACCATGCAATTCAGTAAGGATGGGGATGTGTTTCGCAGTGTAATTTCAACATATCTACCATCTCTTTGGAAACCATATTCTCACAACTGCCACTATCAACAATAACTTGGCATACCTTTCCCCCATAAGTGCATCTGGTTCGAAAAATATTTGTCTGAAGCCAAGAATATTCATTGTTGCTACTCTACATTTGCTCTTTTTCAGGAATCACCATTGACCTATGTATCATGAGACTCGCCCCCATATCAGGAAAGACTTCAGATTCAACTCCTTCTTCTTCATTCTCATCTTGGACCAAGTTTAAACTAGGTTGTTGTCCTTGCTTCGACTCTTGCATGTTATGATTTGGGGATTCAAATGATCAATGACCCTCTACACCAAACCTGAAACACACACAAGGTCCTCCTCTACCACCATCGTAACCTCTACCCCTATGAAATCCTCTTCCTCATGGTTGATTCAATTTACCTTGTTGAGTATCTTTTGTTTTCTCATCTCCTTGGGATGATTCTCCTTTTCCATAGTTAAAACCACTCCATGAGGTAGATGTTGTACGCCTCCTTTCTCCTCTAATCCTTTGAGAAAATTGTCGGTTTTTCTTTTCCTTGGCCTTTAAAGCTAATTGGTATGCCTCTTCCACGCTACGAACCCTATGCATGCTCAATTCATCTTGAATAGAAAAATTTAAACAATTCACATACCTTGCATCTAATTTCTCATCAGTTTCCTAGTGATCCACATGAATGGACAACTAATAAAACTCATTTGTTAGTTCCTCCACAGTGGACAAGTTTTTCTTCAAGTTCTAAAGTATAGGAAAAAGGGTTTGGGGATAGTCCAAAAGCAAAAACCATTCTTGAATTTTTTTTTCCATCTTGCTCCAAGTCCTAATTTTGTCTTTTCCTTTTTCTTCTCTGTCTTTATGCACATGATCCCACCAAATCATGGTGTGACCCTTCAAATTGGTGCATGCAAATTTCACCTTCTTTTCCTCTGGCATAGGCTAACAATAAAAAAACAATTCCATGGAGTTCAACCAATCTATTAACTCCTCTAGTTTAAGATTCCCTGCATATTCTAAAACTTCCATCTTGATCCTATCATTTCTCCATTCTAGAGCCCTGAGCATCCTTTCTTAAAAATCCATGTGCTCTAATTGTTCTTCTTCATGCTATGTATGTTGATCTACAACTCATCAGACACTTCTCTTTGTATTATTCTCTGACTATATCTATCACATTTGTAAGATCTTCTACTTTCCTTTGGAGGTTTTGGATATCTCTACGCATATGGGCAAGATACCCTGCTCTTTCTCTTCCTCTCCCAGCCATCTTCCTTCTCTAATACCATATTATGTAGCCAATAAACATGGATTCATTCAAAATATCTAAAAACCATGCAAACACATGAAAATGGAAAACAACTCTCTTTTTTTCCTTCTCCATCTTAACTATTACAATGGAAGTTCAACCCCTTGTAACTACTATCTGAGATTTTTGAAACAACTTATTTTAGGAAATTCTTGCATGAATCTAAAATTGACCAATAACTAAGAGCTAACTAGAGAAACACTATATTTCAACTTTCTTTTCTGATAAGTTCATAAACTAAGAGATAATTGATAATTTAAAATTTAAAAATTCCTGTAAAGAGACTAAAACCCCAATTTGAGGCCTTATATGAAGGAATTTGGCCCCGGAAAAGTGTTGAAACGATGTCCAATCTAAAGGGCTAGAACGACACGGCAATGAGCTCTTCCAGATACTACTCCCTACAAAATTTCATCCCAAATAGATAATCGAGTCAAAATTTATGGCCCTCGGAAAATCCTTGCATCACTAAAGATGAGGGGAAGCAGACGAGGAGACGTACAAACAAATTGAAGGGGATGCTTTAAAAATATGTTGTATATGGAGGATATTTGAAATAAAATCGATGAAATTTCATGTGTGAGATGAAAATGATAATGATTAGATCATACAATGGGAAAAAAGAGAAATAATAGATATATAATCAATGGCAATGGATCATAAGATTTTTTTAGCAATGGTGGCCAAAAATATAACTAAGGAGTTTTAGGAATGGAAGAGGGATTTTCCCATATCATGTAACGTCACACTAGTGGGGGATGATATCTTTCATTGGTCAATGGAAATTATGGGTCTGATGGAAAACACATATACTGAAGGAGTCTTCTTCATCATCATTTGTTTTCCTCTTGATTTTATTAGAGTAAGGGTTTTGTAGATTCAAGAAAAAACACTAGGTGATTTGTGTTGGAGTCAATCCATAGATAAGAAGGATGACTACTATGAGGCTCTTACCCTTACTTCCAAGCACCCTTGTAGTGAATATGATATTTTGGCATTTGGAAATAATCATGTTGTTGGTTCTCTTCACCAATAAGACCCTAGATCTGATGAGAGAAATCGACGTTCCTTAAGGGAAACATTGAAGGTTTTAAACCTTTACAGTATAGAAATGCACATAGAGATTCTTTATAAATTGGAAAGAAAATAATAGAATTCACACATAGTACTCATAAATTTATCCTAGAAATCCACCGAGAAAACTAACAAATGTTTAGTGCTAAACCTATAAATCTCATTGTATTAACTTCACCATTTACAATACAATATATATGATTCTGCGGCATCCAAACCCTAATCCATCAACCCGGATTAGATTCCTCAACTGGAATTATATTACGATGGGCCAAAATTCGCCCAAAAATAGACCAAAACAACCAAAAAATAAAAATCGAGGGCTCTAGCCCCAACACAGGGGGTCCTTTTGGGGCCCCCTATGACCCCTCGAAACAATGTACATCGCATGGGGATAATCGTGCAAAAATATAACACATACCCAATTTTCTCCCACTTGATGTTTTCTTTGCATACAAGGGGCCCAAGGATTACATGATCATTAATTCAAGGCAACAATGCCCATTGCTCATCTACACCAAGAGAAATTCGTAGTACTTACATACTTTGTCAATGAATTTGCAGTATTCTTCAAAGTGTCCACCTTCACCGACAACACCTTCTTGTATTCAACCATGTCTCTCACAAAGTGATACTGAACATTAATGTGCTTTGTGTTAGAATGATACATAGGGTTATTTTCCAAAAATATTGCACTTTGATTGTCATAATCTAATCTTACAGCTTGTTGTACAAACCCAATACCTAAACACAATCTATGTAACCATACAACTTCCTTACTCGCATGAGTGCCTTCCATGTATTCAACTTCAACAATTGAGAGTGGAACTACATATTGTCTCTTGCTCATCCAACTGGTTTCCCCTCCAAATAGGTTAAAAGCATAACCACTTGTAGATATTTTGTGATCTAGATCTCCAATCCAGTCTATGTCAACAAATCAATCTATGTCCAACGATTTGTTTACACTAGGTCTTTCTTGTTAGAAAATTCCTTAATTTGTAGTGCCAAGAAATACCTGAAAACCCTCTTTACATTTGTCCAAGGATCCTTCCCTAGTTTTGACATATACCTTCTCAAAAATCCCACTAAATGTGCAATTTTTGGTCTAGTATAGACCATTGCATACATAAAACTACCAAAAACACTAGCATAAGGGAAATGATACATGTCCTCTTCCCCTTCATGTGTCTTGGGACATTGATATGCAAATAACTTTACACCTACAAGAATAGGGACTTTGACCAATTTACATTCCTTCATATTAAACCTCTGCAATATTTTCTCAATATATTTCCTCTAATTCAACCAGAGTTTTATGTTTGCTTGATCTCTTTTAATTTCCATGCCCAAAATAAAATTTGTGGCACCAAGATATTTCATATCAAATTTAGAAGACAAATAATTTTTTACCCCTTGATGATTTCCTTCTTGTTTGCAATTAACAACATATCATCAACATATAGAACCACATAAATAAAATGATCACCAATTTATTTGAAATAAACATAGTGATCAACATTGCTCCTTGTGAAACCAATTCCCAAAATTTAAGTATCAAACTTTTGATACCACATCCTTGGAGATTGATTTAACTCATACAAGCACTTTTTCAACTTGCAAACTAGCTCTTTCTTTCACTTCAATGAAAAACCTTCTGGCTACTTCATGTAGATTTCTTCTTCAATATCCCCATGTAGGAATGTTGTCTTTATGTCCATCTAGTCTACTTCAAGATAAAAAGTAGTAGAAATAGACAAAATAAATATAATAGAAGTCAATTTCGCAACAAGATAAAATGTCACCAAAATTAATTCCCTCTACCTAAGAATATCCCTTTGCAACTAGGAGAGCTTTACACTTCTCCACTTTACCTTATGAATTTAACTTCTTCTTAAAAACCCATTTTCTACTAATGGGATTTCTTCCAGTCAGAAACTAAACTAGATCCCAAGCCTCATTCTTCTCCAAGGTTGCCATTTCTTCAACCATGGAATTCTTCTAGAGTTTACCATCCTCTGAATCCACTACCTCCCTAGCAGTTCTAGGATCATCATCAATAATAGATAAATAAAAACAATAATGAAAATCAATGGAGTATACCTTTCTACTTTCCTTCTTTCCCAAACTAATCTCCTCAATACTGGAGTATGAGGTTCTTCTTCTTTTGATTCATGTTCTTCTATTGAGTCATATTCTTCAACCTCCAACTCAAACTCTATTTTCTCTGGTTATTTTTCCTTTCGTAGGAATTCCTATTTGGGAACATATTTAACCTCTCTAGAGACAACATCCTGACTACAAACAGTCTTCTTAGTTATTGGGTTCCAAAGTTTATAGTATTTTATTCCATGTTTATAACCAATAAAGATACACTTTTCATCTTTATTATCCAACTTACTCCCTTTTTCCTTCGGAACATGTACATAATCATCACAACCCAAAACTATGATATGTTCACGAGAGGATTTTTTATAGGTCCATGCCTCACATAGAGTTTTGTCCACCAACGCTGATGAGGGTGATCGATTTACCAAGTAACTTGCAGTACCTACTGCTTCTGCCTATAATTCATGTTGTAACTCGACATCACTAAGAATGATCCTTTTTTTTCCATCAATGTCCTATTCATCCTATTTGCAACCCCATTTTGTTGATATTTTTATGGACTAGTCTTCTACCTTGCTATACCTCACTTCTTAGAAAATTCCTTGAATTCATTCTACAAAACTCTCCACCATTATCTGTCCTCAAAACCTTTATTTTCTTCTCTGTTTTATTCTCCACAAGATCCTTAAGCTCTTTAAATTTACCAAATACCTTAGATTTATTTCATAGAAAATAAATCAATGTATTCCTCAAGAAATCATTAATGAAAAAAACATAGTACACATATTTACCTAGTGATGGAACATGCACTGGTCCAAACACATCATTGTGTACTAACTCTAAGATTTCCTTTTCTCTTATAGCCAGGGATAATTTTAAGGATGGAAATTCGGATTAAAGTGTGGAAACTTGGGCTAATCTAACTAGTCCATAATATGCAAAATGTAAAATATTTAGCGATAGTTTTGTAAAAATGTTTAAATTTTTAAGGATTTTGTATAGTTTTTTATACAATTTTGGCTATTTTAAAGGTAAAATAATTTTAGTCTATGGAATTTGGGTGAATCAATTTTAGAAAAAAATTGAAATTGGAGAATATTTTTGCATTGTGTACTAACTCTAAGATTTCCTTTTCTCTTATATCCAGGGATAATTTTAAGGATGGAAATTCGTATTAAAGTGTGGAAACTTGGGTTACTCTAACTAGTCCATAATATGCAAAATGTAAAATATTTAGCGATAGTTTTGTAAAAATATTTAAATTTCTAAGGATTTTATATAGTTTTTTATAAAATTTTGGCAATTTTTAAGGTAAAATAATTTTAGTCTATGTAATTTGGGTGAATCAATTTTAGAAAAAAATGAAATTGGAGAATATGTTTTTGGGAAAACCATGGAAAATTTTCCCATTGGTGAAATTTAGCCCCTAAAATTTCCCCCAAGCACCAAATGAGAATCTTACTTGATTTTGTTTATCACATATGCAATGTTCATAGAACTAAAAATCCAATGTGCAATGATACATACCTTCAACCATACCTTTAGCATGTAGTGCTCGAAGTCCCTTCTCTCTAATGTGTCCTAGTCTTTGATTCCACAACATTGTCTTTTCTCCAAAGACAGTAGGTGTTTTTTCTTCTTCATTTCCATTCTCAGGAACAATAGAACTATTACACCTTATTGATAGTACATTCCAACAGCTTGTACAAATTTCCATTCTAAACTCCCCTCATCAACACTATTGTTTGTCAAACCATTTTGTAGGTTTCATTTTCAAACAAAGTATGTACACCTGCATCACTCATCTTTCTTACCGATATCAAGTTTCTAGCCAGATATTAAATGTGCAAAACCTTGGGGAGTGTTCCAATCCTTCCATCCTTGAGAAACAACTTGAATTTACCTTGTCTTGTGATTTTGTCTATCAAGTTATCCCCTGGGAAAATGTCACCTCCATTATACATTTTGTTTTCACAAAACCACTTCCTGTGGGGATTCATATGAAAAGAAGCACATGAATAGATCAACCATACATCATGATATGCACGTGTAATTGAAGAATCCAAGTACACATCCCATTCTTCCTCTAAGAAGGTATTTCTTTTTGTGGAAGAAACATCATCATATCCCTTTCCTCTCTCAACAATTATATATATACAATCCTTCTTGTAATGCCCAATTTTACCGCATTTCTAACATTTCATTAAGGATTTTCTTGGATATTTAGATCTCTTAGTAAAGGACTCATTTTAATTTCTATCTAGGGAACTTCCTCTTATAGATAAGGCATCCATGCCATGACTATCCATGGTTTTCCTCATCATTTTTTCTGATAACAAGGATGAAAACACATCATCAAACTTTGATGTGGTTGCATTACTCCTAATATCTACAACCATACTATCCCATGAATCTGGAAAATAACACAATAAACTAATGCACTTATCCTCATCAGAAATTTTAATGTTGATGGATAAAAACTAACTTACTGTAGTATTGAACACATTTACATGCTCTATCACTGAGTCTCCATCATTCATCCTCAAGAGGTATAACTTCTTCTGGACGAAAATTTTGTTTACTAGGGACTTAGATTGATACAAATCCCTAACTTATCTCATAATGCCTTGGTTATAGCTTCTCCCAAGACATTCCATAATGCTGAATCTAAAATACACAATTTGAGTGTTCTCTTTGCATTCCTACCCAAATTTGTCTAATATTTCTTTGGAATACCCATAAGTGTAGTACCAAGATCCACAACAAACCATTGTTCTTTGTCTACCAAAATATCCTCCATATTCAACTTCCAAAGCTCAAAACTTTTCCCATTAAATTTCTCAATCTCAATTTTAGAATTGGTTGTCATTTTCTTTCATCACAATAATCACCACTGCAGAGCTCCCACTGAAACCAATTTTATCAAAGACCTAAGATAATTGAACCCTTAGCAACAAAGGCATCCCCCTATAGCCAACAACTTCTCTGATACCAAATGAAGTTTTTAAACCTTTACAATATAGCAGTGCACACATAGATTCTTTATAAAAAATAAATAAAACAATAGTATTCACACATACTAACCAAAAATTTACCCTGGGAACCCTTAATTGGGAAAACCAACAAATGCTTAGAGTCGCACCTCTAGCTCTCATTGTATTAACTTTACATTTACAATACAATATATATATATATATATATATATATATATATATAATTATAATTATGTGGCATCCAAAACCCTAATCTGTCAACCCAAATTACATTCTCTAAGTCGGATGTCAAATACTTACTTTCATTTTACAAATCCTCTTCGATATTATGAAGACTCTACGATTTCTAGCCTTCTACTTTGGATTTGTACCAGTGGATTTATTTGACCTGGATGTCAAAGGGTCATGATGTTTATCGTTCCTCTAAGGGTTTATTTATAATTCATTTTCCCAATCATATTGATTACCAAAAATTTATTAGACGAGGTGATATGGCTAGCATAATAAACAAACACATACAATCTTCAAAAAAACAAAAAGAGAGAACCTTTGGGACAAATGAACTCATTTGAGATCTTGATTTCTCATTATGTTTATACTAAATTCATTCGATCAAAGTTGAATGAATCATACACAATATACCCCCTTATTTAATCGTTGTCTCTCCACTACTTTCCAACAACTACAATATTGAATGTTATATATGATAATCATACAAAAAGACAATGAAATTGATATCAAAAAGTTGCACTACTTCCTATATCATAACAATACCCCCAAGTTAAGTGGAAAGCATCCTCATTTTCTCACACAAATGAAGAAAATGAGGATGAACCTCATCCATTGTGAACCACTTGGCTTGTGTTAGGAGACAGCCATGTTGCCCCACTAAATAATAATTCTTAGAGCTATGTTGCAATGAATGAATGTGCACTTCCAATGCTTTATCTTCTTGCAATGGATTTTGAAAAATCATGAATATTGTTAGTGGGATGTGTTATGGGAACTTCCTCTTCTAGTTTAGGAGGTCTGTACACTGTCAAATGGTTCCCATTAATGACTATATGGATGCCTAGTTGATATGGGAGTTCCATCTTGAATGCATTATATCCCACTTGTTGAATAATGGTGTAGGAATATTATCAAAGATGATGGAGCTTCTAATGTTCTTGACATTTAAAGCATTGTTTTGGCAAATGAATCCAAACGTAGTCACCCACCTGGAACAAAGTAGGAACCCTATATCAATCTTTCTATAATTTACACTTATGATATGTGTCAACAAGAGCATGTTTCACTTGACCCTGTATCTAGCTAATGTGTCATCCAACAAGGTAGTGTTTTGTTGTTCCTTTTGTTTCTTATGTGAACTAGAAATGGGTAGAAGTATCGGGATCTCATAGGGAACATTATATTGAATACCATAACAAATATCAAAATGGGAATATCCTATGGATTTGTGAACTACTCGATTATAACTGTGTTGGATTATGTGTAGATAAGTATCCAATTTTGTATGCGCATGACATAACATGCAAAGGGCATGAATGAGAGTGTGATTGACCACCTTTATTTGGTAATATTTATGAGGATGATAGATGGTTGAAAATTGGAGTTTTCTCCCCAACAAATGCCTTAGTGTTTCTAGAATTGGTTGATGAGCCTAGAGTCTTGATCATATATAGTAGAGAGAGGGAGGACAAAATGTGCTCAAGTATGGGTAAATAATAAATGGGTAACTTGAGGCACGATGAGTTCCTTCAACATGTTGATCTATTCTTTTGGAACATGATCATATAATTCATATTGATCCTCTAGATCATCTTATTCTTCAATACCATCTTGATCTTCCTCTACATGATACTTTATCATCCTTCCTCTTAGATCATGTCTAATAAAAAATAACCAACCCCCTCTACCTGGAACCTTTGAGTAAAATACATGTTCACATTGACTTGGAAGAATGCAGGGCTTTGTTCTTGGCGACCTTGTATTGACCATGGTAAATCCATTAACATGTTCAATAATAGTTCTATCAGGATCACGTTGATTCAATCAAATCATATACCATTTGACAATGAATAGAACTAATTTGAAGGATTTAAAGTCACACTCAATAATATCTTCCAAATACCATAGTATTGTTTTTCTGACATTTCTGGATGTCTGTCACATCTAGAGGAAACATTTGTCACCTCAAAGACTATATTTATCCTAGAATCATATGTTTTCTTCGTTTCATCCAACTTTTTGATGTTTCACCACATAGCCTTATGATGTTTTACCTCCAATATGCCAAACACGTAAAAATGACATCATCAATTGATAATTAAGTAAATATTTTATGTTTGGAAAGTATGCAAAGAAAAAAAATCAACTTGTACATCAATATAATTGAAAATAATTAAACAGTATGGCTTATTAATATGCTTGCATGTTTTTCTTTTAAACCATATGCTAAATCATTTTCCCTTTGTGTAAGATTGGTATATCTATTGCGATGTGATGCTTTAACCAATGAAGCCACACCTTCCCATGATAATCCTTGACCAAATTGTTTACATAGTTGAATCCATAACTTTATCCAATCAATATTGTTTGCGACGTATAAATGTAGTGTATCCCAATATCAACCAGTTGCATGAGAATAAAATTACAATATTTCACAAATGTATAATTACTTAACATCGTATACCTTTATAATTGATGCATATTGAAGATTAAAAATGAAATAATTAAGTACGATATATACATAAAAACCAATAGTCAAATGTATTATAATTAATCTACACCATCTAATAATTACCTTTCACCTTTCTCAATCTACCTTTTCCCATCAAGTACTCCCCTTCGAATTTGTTAATAGAATTTGGATCACTAATGCGCCGATATTAATAAACGCTAACCCTGGAAGATATTCAATAATATACACCATGGTATGGTATACCATATATCCCTCCACCATAGAACCCTCAAGACATGCTCTTTGTCTAACCAAAGCCTTAAAAAATTTCAAGTTCCTCTCAACCATCCACATTGACCTTGTGTCTATAGGTCCACAAAATTCAATCTCTTCAACTTGGTGTATGAGGTAGTGTTCTTGTGCATTGAAAAATGATGAAGGTAGAAACTTTTGCATTTCACACATTAGACGAGGAATTTCTCCTTCCAATACTTTATATATTCTTTATGGATTTCTTTAGATGACAACCATCTACAAGTGATGCAAGCAAATCATGATATTTAACGAAAAATAAACAATATAGTACATAAGTACAATTACTAAAACAAATATCAAATATAAGTACTACAATGAATTAAACAAACACTTTATGCATGCAAAATATCGCTACGTACCTCATGTATTTTCCAAGATCATATATAACTTCTTTGACATTGTTGTTGAAGTTGTCTGGGAGAGATAGAGGTAGAACATACTGTAACTTTAAAATCATTTCATTACTTTTTCCAAAAGTAGACAAAAAAGTACACCAACAACATGCAGTATACAAATATATTAGAAATATATACACTGGAATAATTACCTTAATGAAGATATGTCAATTATGAATTCTTACTCCCCCCCAAAATCATCTTTCTTTGTTAATATATTGTTTATGTTCGAACAAAATCATGTGGGGAGTTTATTTTTTTCGTATGACTTCTTTTACAACATTGCTTTGCTACTCCATCAATAACCATGGAAGTGAACTTATATTAATTTGTTCTCCATCATTTTTTGATTCAATGACATCTTTCATTGCATGATTGGATTCCTGAATGTCACTGCAAATTTTGAAAAAAAAATATGTCACTCCTTCCATCCAATATTCGCCATAATGTTTCAGCTACATTCTTTCTGAGGTGCATTGTATCAAAAAAATGAACAATTTGTAAGTGCTCATAGTAGGGAAACCTACTGAATTGTTTGGGATAAATTTTCATTCCTCATGGAAGCCCATTAACACCTTCATGATCACAACCTTCATGAATCATAGTTAAAGAAATTACAAAAATCATTTTCATTTAAATTAAATTATAAAAACACATTATAAAAAAATAAATTAAAAACATTTCATATATGATGATATATAGACAATTTGATCTGTACCTTGACGATTTCTATTATATTGCAACTTCCATAGGTGAGGTGTCATTCTCTATGGTTTTAAAGAGGTCTCTTCTTTCCCAATGAAAATATGTTTTCCAGTAGTTCGACACCTATGATTCTTAGAGACGAAGTGCATGTACTCATCAAACAACTCCTTTACTAAACATTTTGATCGACGAGTTTTCATCTTAGGACCATAAACTGGACATGCAAATTTTCCCTTTGTTTGAAGGCCTACAAGAGATGGATTAACTATGTCAATTTTAATATATTATATATAATGAATGAATTATTTAAAAAACATGCATGATTAATATATCAACTTCATAAAATTAAATACTATTAAACTGCATGTTATAATTACATACCACAAAAATGTGTTATCCCTAGATCATCATGAATTGTTCATGCAAACATTGCATTGAATTGAAAGTGCCTTTTCACTATTGGTCTAGAGACATCATACATATTGATGCCATTCTATAGATTTAGTAGCTCGTCAATAAGAGGCTCGATATATACATTCAAATCTTTAACTTGGTACTTACCTAATTGATTTTAACATATACAATATATAATTATTGCAACCATTTTACATACATAAATAATATATAGAGTAAATGAAAAATATATATGACATTATGCAACAAAAACAACAAATGAGATGCTATTGCATTAAAAAAACATTATTGTAAAAAAATACGTGGAAAAATCATTGCCAAAATTATATGCTCCCTCTTTATTGACATCCATGGAGGAATGCTATTGTTGATAAAAAAAATAGGCGCCACCGAGTAAATAGATCTCATCTCTGCAAATGGATTGGCACCATCTGTTGCCAAAGAAATCCTAACATTACGAGGTTCTTCTTTAAAGTGTGGCAATTTTTCCTCCATATCTCTAACTGCATAACCATCTGCAAGCATTCGAAGAATATCATCTTCACTTCTTTCGTGCATGATAATCCATAAATTCTGCTAATGTTTTTCACCTAAATAGTCATTGCAAGCATGGAATAATGGGAATATAACGAAGAACCTTGCGAGACACCTTTTTTGTTACTTGATTTGTTTGATATCTACTACTATGACATTCAGGGAATTCTATTTCAAATTCATATTGTTTATAATATATAATATGATCATTGGGACATGCATCAATTGCTTGATACTCCATTCCAATATATTTCATGATGGCAGATAAATATCGGTATGTGCGGGGTAAAATATTTGACGGTGGTAACAAATATTCAACTATCAAGTTTATACAACAAATTAAAAAAAAAAATTGGTTGATAAAATATCAAGAATATTAACAAAAAATATTTCATTCTTATTAATTTTACTAATGAACTAACAATAAAAAAATTTAGAGTAAAAAAGATAGCTTTTATCATGATCATGTATATGTGATCAATGAAATATATTACATACCTTAAAATATGTGTGATTGTTGTGTTTGAAAAACCATTCATAACCTTCAAGTTCATTATCAACAATACAACGGAGAGAAGAATTATGTTGGATCCTTCATAAAGGGGTTTGTTATGTAGGAGCATTTCCATCAGCAATTAAAGAGGCCAAGTGGAGGACAACTCAGCACCCAACGTGCAAATTTTAAATTGATTTTGAATTCCAAGGAGGGAGCATCATTCGGTTTTGAAAGGATTGAAATTTAAAGATTTTAAATGTTTTGAGGAAAGATCCATCACATAAGGCCGCCGAATATTGTAATCGATTTAATTATCAGATAAGGTTGTACAAATACTGAGTATCGACTAATATCTTAATGTAATTTCCATTCAATGTAATAGTCCTTAGTAGATGAATGTAATAACTATGATAGGATAACTCTAAGGTAGTTTGGAGGGAAGGCTCAAGAATCCTGTCCATGTATAAATATATGTATTGTATGCCCAAATGCGGTTGTTTAATGTTATTGTTATTGCTATGGATTATTATCTTATAGATTTGTTGAAGCTTATGAAGAGTTGAAAATATTTGTATGAGTCCATGTACATATTTTACTGAATGAATACAAGAAGAGAGGTTTGATTCCAAATGTATGGTGTTGTGTTCATCTGAATTATTTAAGTACAGGTGATGTTTCTTTATGTTCTCTGTGTTTTGTCTGTTTATGTGTATTTTATGCATGGATATGTTTTTCATGGTTAAGTGTGGAAACCTTTGTTGTTTCTGTAAGTTTGAAGTGCTTATCTTCTAATATTCCTAGTGTAAGGAGTGAACAGTTCCCACAAGGAGTACATAGGCCGAGTCGATAAAGACTCAGAAGCTCAGAAGAGATAACGTGAATTTACATTCGAATTGCAAGGAGTTCATAGTTTCTTAGTGGAGAGAAAAGACTGGAGAAGACCCGTGCAAGGAGTGCGTCGGGCAAGAACTTTGTTTAAGTGTTGAAGAGGTCTCAGAGGAGACGAGCACAAGGAGTGCATAATGAAGATTTTCTTCAAAAATCTATAAGTCCAAAAACTTCTCAGAATTTAAAGGTTGCAAGGAGTGCGCCAAAGGTCTAAAATACCTCAAGGAACAAAGCTTAGGAAGAATAGCAATCAAAATCCTTAAGGAGGAGACGTTTTGTTTGTTTCAAGAGTTGAATGGTTGAAATGTGTTTGGGAGAATCCATGATCTTTTGTCGCCCTTAGATATGGAGAAGCATCGTGGGGTTTAACCCTATAAGTTGTTGAGACTTCACAATTTCGGTAGAAGTTTTCTATGAAGCCCAAAGGAGGAGTTATCAAGGATTGAAAACTAAAGTTTGAGATTCATTTGGGAGTTTGTAGGAGATATAACAGCCATTGGATTACGAGGAGTTTCACGAGGGTTAATCGGTGAATTCCTTCGAACTTCATGCATTCAGGATATTTAGAGTGTGGATAAGTCGGGACCCCCAAAGTCCCAAAGGCTGGATTTAATTGTGGTCATCCAATTTCTGAGGACACGTGTTAGGAGATCGTGTACTTCGGTGGACTAGCACTCTATATGAAGTTAGGAGTGGTGATTCAAGAGTATAGGACCCCCAAAGTCTCGAAGCCTCAGAGGTCATCTGGGTCATCCATCGGCGAGGAAACACATTGTCATATCAAGAGATCCCAGAACAAAATCCCCGTGGAACTTCAGAATATTTGAGTCATCGTGTAGATAGGAACAAGATACCTAAAGTCCCGAAAGCATCATGGTCTTCAATCAGGAAGGGGACACATGGAGAAAGGATAATCTTTTCGACATTTCAACATCGGGAGATACAAAGGGTTGTGTCATGTGGATGACTAAAAGAAATCGATGAAGCCCGAAGAGAAGGAATCTAGGCCATCCATCTGTCGGAGCTTGAGGACTGTCGATTTGATACTTGGGCGTAATTGCCTTTTTAGTGATCCATGGAATTTGTGAAAAAGGTTGTAAAGAAATCACCAAAGCCAAAAGTGCGAAAGAGGCATGGATCCATCGATTCAGTGGTGGATTAGGAGCCATTAGATTTTCCTTTTTCAGTGCCCCAAAATTTGCAAGGGTTGTGTGTATGTTAGTGGGATCAACAGAAATCGTTGAAGCCTGAAACAATGGAGTTTGAGTCGTCGATATCGATATTTGTTAAAATTTGTTGATATTGTTTCTTATTGTTCAACAGTTCATGGATCTTTCATTATGAGATAAAAAGGGATAAAAATCCCCGAAGTCCCAAAACTTTCGAGGATTGAAAGTTTGGCCCACGATTTTGGCCCTCAGTCCTCGAGGAGGCTTTTCCAGTGATCGGGGACTCCTGAAAAAGAGAATTTTCATTCAGGAAGTGGGTTAAGGACCCGTGTATTGAAATTTTGGGCTCGGAGGGAGCCCGTGAACTAATTTCAACTCTCGACTAGAAAAATCCTAAACCGAGAGGTCACGTGGAACCTAGGAGAGGGTGGGGTCTGCATCAAGTGGTATCATATCCCGAATTAATATATGTGTGAAAATAAATTTCATAATCATGCCACCTAGAAGATGTGCAGAGAGACCTGTAGAAAATCCAGCCATGGAACAAGAGATGAGGCAACTTTGTGCGAGATTAGATGCCATGGAGACAACGCAAAGAATAGAACCTGATGCTGGTGACATTAGCGAAGCTGAGAGTGAAGAAATGAAAGTATAAGGAGATGAAAGAGAAGATGCTACAGAGGAATGTTTGTTGAAATCATTTGTAAAAGTGGGAGCCAAAGAAAAAATGGAAGTCTCGATGTATGAAGGAAACTTGGATGTTGAGGAGCTATTGGATTGGATACGTGATTTAGACAAGTAATTCGATTATGAAGAGATCGAAGATGAAAAGAAGGTGAAGCATGTTGTTACTAGACTGAAGGGACATGCATTGCTATGGTGGGATGAATCACAAGCCGAAAGAAGGCACAAAGGTAAGAAAAAAATAAAAAAAATTGGGATAGGATGGTAGCTAAATTGAAAGCTAAGTTCATACCCAAAGACTATCAAATCAATATGTTCAAGAGGTTGCAGAACTTGAGACAGAAGGGCTTGACAATGAAATAATACACTGAAGAGTTTTACATATTGAACATCAGAGCAGGACATCGAGAAAGCAATGAGGAAAAGGTTTCCTGGTATATTAATGGCCTGAAATATGAAATTCAGGAGGAATTCAGTATGATGAAAATGATAATGGTGGAAGATGCTTATTAGGTAACACTAAAAGAAGAGGATAAGTTGGCTAGGAAACAAATCCAATGAAACAAAGGAAAGAGTCTAAGCAGAGGCAAGGGAATTGTCCGAGAGAAGTTCCAGAAACCCAAACCTGAAGCGGGAAAGTATCATAGTCATATAGAAAGGGGAGGAAGTTCCCGAGGTGGACAATATGGTGGCAGAAACACATTTTCTCGAGGAAGAGGAAGTGGAAGAGGAGGATAAGTGAAATTCTATTCCTGTGGAAAGGCAGGGAATATGTCTTGGGATTGTCCTGAGAGGAAGAAGAAAGAAGGAGGTGGAGAAGCTCACATTTCCGAAGCTCAAAGAAGGAATGTTGAGGCAGAAACAACAAAAGATGGGAAATCCCTCATGATGAGGAAAGTTCTCTTAAAACTAGAGAAAGAAGAAAAAGATTCAATTCAGAGAAACATTTTGTTCAGGACTACTTGCAATACCAAAGACATGGTATGCAAATTAATCATAGACAGTGGGAGCACTGATAATTTGGTATCCACAGAAATAGTGGAAAAGTTGGAGCTAGAGACAAATGCACATTCGAACTCGTACAAGGTATCATGGTTGCAGAAGGGACACCAAGTCATGGTAAGTCGACAGTGCAATGTTGAATTTATGATAGGAGGTTATAAAGATGATTTTTTGTGTGATGTAATACCCATGGACGTTTTTCATGTTTTGTTGGGAAGACCATGGAAATTTGATAAAAATGTCATACATGATGGGCGAAAAAATACTTACACCCTTGAGAAGAATGGCCATACACATATGTTGTTTCCAATGGAGGATAAGAAAGTGAAGGAGTAAGCTATCCCAAGCATACTTCTCATGAGTGCAAAGGAACTCTTGAATGAATTCAAGAAGGAACATGAGATGCAGTTTGTTGTGGTGAGAAATCCTAGAGTCATCATTACAAGTACTTCTATGGATGATCAACCTAAAGAGATTCAAGAACTGTTGGATAATTTTGTTGACATCATGATGGATGAATTACCTCATTATTTACCACCCATTAGGAGTATCATTCATCACATTGACCTTATTCTAGGAGAAATTTTTCCAAACAAAGCAACATATAGGTTAACACCTCAAGAAAATGAAGAGGTCAAGAATCAAGTCCAAGAGTTATTGGATAAGGGTTTGGTCAGAGAAAGTTTGATTCCATGCGTAGTACCAACTGTGTTGAGTCCAAAGAAGGATGGAGGCTGGAAAATGTGCACAGATTGTAGAGCCATCAACAAGATTACCATCAGGTATAGATTTCCTTTATCCATAATGGATGATTTGATGGATTTCTTGAGTGGAGAATTTTTTCTTTCCAGGATAGACTTGAAGAGTGGTTATCATCAGATAAGAATGAGAGAGGGAGATGAATGGAAGACAACATTCAAGACAAATGAAGGGTTGTATTAATAGCTTTTCATGCCATTTGGCTTAACAAATTCCCCAATTACATTCATGATATTGACGAATGAAGTACTAAAGGATTTCACTGGTAAGCTTGTAATTGTGTATTTGGATGATACCTAGTCTTTAGTAAAACTGAAGAAGAGTACTTAAGGAACTTGACATTAGTGATGAGGAGGTTGAAACAAAAGAAGTTGTTGATAAATATGAAGAAATGTTATTTCATGAAGACATAACTCATATCCTTGGGTTTTGTGATCTCTTCAAATGAATTGAAGATGGATCCAGAGAAGGTGAGGATAATCAAATAATGGCCTTATCCGAGAAGCATATTTGAGGTGATAATCTTCCATGGATTAGCAATTTTTTATACGAAATTCATCAGGAATTTCAGTGGCATTTGTACACCCATAATGGACACTATAAAGAAAAATCACAAGTCTTTTAATTGGACAAAGGAAGATGAGAAAAGCTTCATATTATTAAAGGAGAAGATAACAGAACTACCGATTCTGGTCCTGCTAGATTTTAGGAAGATATTTCAAGTGAGATGTGATGCCAATGGAGTAGTTATTGGTGCAGTATTGAGCCAAGACAATAAGCTTGTTGCTTATTTCAGTGAGAAGCTGAATGACACTAAGAAAAAATATTCCACATATGATAAGGAGTTTTATGTTGTAATACAAGCTCTGAAAAAGTGGAGGCACTATCTTATTCCAAAGGATTTGTCTTGTACAGTGACAATCAGGATTTACAATTCATAACCATGCAAGAGAAGTTGAACCAAAGACATGTTAAATGGGTAGAATTCATGAATAATTTTACTTTTGTTATTAAGCACATTAGTGGTAGTGCTAACAAAGTTGTTGATGCTTTGAGCAGGAGAACTCTGATTATGCAGGAATTTCAAGTGGAGACCTTAGGGTTTGAACACCTTAAGGAAATGTATCATGAAGATCCATATTTTAAAGAGGCTTATGAAGCATGTGAGAACCCTTTAATAAGGGATAGAAGCTAGTGAATAGAGTATCTAATTCAAGATGGATTGTTGTTTAAAGGAAKCCAACTTTGTATTCTGAATGCTCAATGAGAGACAACCTGTTGAAAGATAAAACATAGTGGAGGATTGGCAGGACATTTCAACCATGATAAGACTTATGCACAACTGAGTTCTTCATACCATTGGCCATGTATGATATCCAATGTGAATAAATTTGTGGACAGATGTAGATTTTGTTGGTATGAAAAAAGGAAGAAACAATACATTGGTCTATATCAGCCATTGCCTATTCCAGACAGGTCGTGGGATGCAATAAGCATGGATTTTGTGTTGGGATTGCCAAGAACCCAAAGGGGGAGTGATTCCATATTTTTTTTTGTTGATAGATTTTCGAAGATGGCACACTTCATACCATGCCAGAAAACCAGTAATGCTACTCACATATCTAATTTATTTTTCAAGGAGGTTGTGAGATTGCATGGTTTTCCAAGGAGCATAGTCTCAAACAGAGATACCAAGTTTGTGGGACACTTTTGGAGAAATCCATGGAAAAAATTGGGGACAAATTTGTCCTTCAGTTCAACATATCACCCTCAGATAGATGGACAGATTGAGGTGGTAAATTGAAGTTTAGGAAATTTGTTGAGGAGTTTGGTCAATGAACATCATAGTCAGTGGGATCAAATTCTGCCCCAGGCAGAGTTTTCTTATAATGACTCTCTTAACAGAAGAACTGGAAAAATTCCATTTCAAATAATGTATGGAATGCATCCGAGAGGAATTTTAGAGTTGAGGGATTTGAAACATAATGAGTTCTGAAGTGCAAGAGCAGAAGACTTTGTTGTAGAGACATAAAAGCTTCATGATCAGATAAATAGACAACTGCAGGATAATAGTCAACAATATAAAATCCAAGTTGATCGGAAAATGAGAGAGGCTCATTTTGAAGTTGGTGATCAAGATTTATAACACCTCAGGAAAGAGAGGTTCCCAAGGGGAACATATAATAAATTGAAAATGAAAAAAATAGGACCATGTAAAATTCTCAGAAATTTTGACGCAAATGATTATGAGATTGAGCTACCAGAGGATGTGGTAATATCACCCATATTCAATGTTGCGGACTTGTACCCTTATAGGAGGATCAGATGAACAAAAGGAGATTTAGTGGGAGAAGCAGATGCCAACAATAGAAAAGCCACAGATGGAGAAAATCATAGATCAGAGGATTGGTAAGAAGACCAATAGGAAGACTTATTTTGAGTACTTGGTGAAGTGAAAGGGTCACCCATTAGAGGATGCTAGTTGGGTGAATGAATATGACATTCAAAAGCTTGGAAAAATAGTGCAGGAGCTCATGGACAGGAGTACATGATTTTTTTTCCAGAGGAGTATGATGCAGGAGCATCACCATCAAGAGTTAAAGAGGCCAAGTGGAGGACAAATCAACACCCAATGCACATATTTTTAAACTAATTTTGAATTCCAAGGAGGGCACGTTGTTCTATTTTGAGAGGATTGAAATTTGAAGATTTTAAATGTTTTGAGGCAAGAGCCATCACATAAGGTTGTTGAAGATTGTAATCATTTTAATTATCAAATAAGGTTGTATAGATACTGAGTATCGACTAATATCTGAATGTAATTGCCATTGAATGTAATAGTCCTTAGTAGATTAATGTAATAACTATGATAGGATAGCTCTAAGGTATTCTAGAGGGAAATATCAAGAAGCCTCTCCATGTATAAATATATGTATTGTATGCCCAAATGAGGCTACTGAATGTTATTGTTATTGTTGCATATTATTATCTGAGAGAGTTGTTGAAGCTTATGAAGAGTTGTAGAGAGTTGTATGAGTCCATGTACATATTTTACTGAATGAATACAATCAGAGAGGTTTGATTCCAAATGTATGGTGTTGTGTTCATCTGAATTATTTAAGTAAATGTGATGTTTATTTATGTTCTATGTGTTTTATCTATTTATGTTTCTTTTATGCATGGATATGTTTTTCATGGTTAAGTGTGGAAACCTTTGATGTTTCTGTAAGTTTCAAGTGCTTCTCTTCTAAGATTTCTGGTGCACGTAGTGCATAGTGCCCGCAAGGAGTGTGTAGGCCGAGTTAAGAAAGACTTAGAATCTCATAAGAGATAACATGAATTTACAATCAAAGTGAAAGGAGTGCATAGTTTCTTAGTGGAGAGAAAAAATTAGAGAACACCCATGCCAAGAGTGCGTTGGAAAATAACTTTGTTTAAGTGTTGAAGAGGTCACAAAGGAGACAAGCATAAGGAGTGTGTAAGGGATATTTTCTTAAAAAACATCTAATTCCAAAAACTTCTCAGAAGTTAAAGGCTGCAAGGAGTGCGCCAGAGGTATGAAATACCTCAAGGAACAAAGCTCATGAAGAATAGCAATCACAATCCTTAAGGAGGAGAGGATTTGTTGGTTTCAAGAGTCGAACAGTCGAGATGTGTTCGAGAGAATCCAAAATATTTTGTCACCCTTATATTTGGAGACTCAATGCAGTGTTTAACCATGTAATTTTTTGAGACTTCACAAGTTTGACAGAAGTCCTACGTGAAGCCCAGAGGAGGTGTTAACGAGGATTGAAAACCAAATTTAAAGATTCATTTGGGAGTTTGCAGGATATATAACAGTCGTTGGATCAGGAAGATTTGTGCGAGGGTTAATCGGTGAAGTACTTCGGACTTCGTGCATTCGGGATATTTGGAGTGTGGAGAATTCAGGAACCCCGAAGTCCCAAAGGCCAAACTTAATCGTGGTCATCCAAATTCCAAGGACACGTGTTATTAGATTGTGTACTCCGATGGACTAGAAGTCTGGAGGAAGTTAGGAGTGGTGATTCAAGAGTGGAGGACCCCCGAAGTCGAGAAGCCCCAGAGTTCATTTGCGTCATCCATCAGCAAGGAAACGCATCAACAGATCAAGATATCCAGAGGATAGACTCTCTGGGATAATAGTGGGAAGAGAATTTTGATCTCTCCAGAGCCCCAAAGTCTAGAGTTGATCAGTACCATAGATCAGAGGAAGGACACGCAACAACAGATCCAGAATTCCGGAGGTATGGAACTCCAGACCAAATAGAGTGTAGCATTGTGAGGACTCGCGAAGGCTCAAAGGCCAGAGTCAATCCTAGCCCTCCATTGGAGGAGGATGCATGGTGATAGATCTCAAGTTTGGGGACGTGGCACTTTGACATATTTGAGTCGTTGTGCAGATAGGAACAAAATCCCCAAAGTCCCTAAAGCATCTTGGTCATCGATCAAGAAGGGGACATGTGGAGGAAGGATAAGATTTTTGGTGTTTTGGCATCAGGAGATACAAAGGGTCATGTCGTGTGGATGACCAAAAGAAATCGTCAAAGCTCGAAGAGAAGGAATATGGTTCATCCATCTGTCGGATCTTGAGGACCATCGATTTGATACTTGGGCGTAATTTACTTTTCGGCGATCCGGGAAATTTGTGAAAAAGGTTATAAATAAATCGCCAAAGCCCGAAGTGCAAAAAAGGAATGGAGCCGTCGATTTGGTGGTGGATTAGGAGCCGTCAGATCTACCTTTTTCGATGCCCGACACATTGCAAGGGTTGTGTGTATGTTGGTGTGATCAAAAGAAATCATCGAAGCTCGAAACAATGGAGTTTGATCCATTGATCTCAATATTTGTTAAAAGTCGTTGATATTTCTACCTATTGTTTGATAGTTCACGGATTTTTCATTGTGAGATAAAAAGGGATAAAAACCCCCGAAGTCCCGAAATTTTCGGGGATTGAAAGTTTGTCCCATGGCTTTGGCCCTCGGTCTTTGGGGAGGGTTTTCCAGCGCTCGAGGACTCCCAAAAAAGAGAATTTCCATTCGGGAAGTGGGTTAGGACCTATGTATTAAAAAAATTGGCTCGAAGGGAGCCCATGAGCTAATTTCAACTCCCAACTAGAAGGATCCTAGATCGGAAGGTTGCGGACCCTGGGTGAAGGTGGGGTCTGCATCAGTTTGTATGCCTTCTCAAGTAGAGGTAAATAATGAACATCATCAAAGTCGTCATTTTCATGTTCAACATCATCCATTCTAACATTAAATGTATCATGGATCAATGTATTTGTACCATCATCCTCAACTATGTTATCAGCGTGACCATCGTCTTCCATATGATCATTAACTTGATCTTTAGTATTCACAGCTCCATGTTCCTCAAGTGATTGTTCTGCAGCCACATTATCCATGTGTCGATATGCCCTAGGATGTGTTTCATTTATAATTAAAAACCATAAAAATATATTAGTGTATGATTAATGAGATTTTTGTGGTTGGGATTTTCAGAAGTGATTGGATTAGCCACATTTTTGTCAATAGATCGTTGATGTTTTAGATCCAAATCAGGATCCATATTTAGGACATGAAGCCTGGATTTAAAATGAAGAGAAGAGATGGTATTAAATACTAAATGTGAAGGCCCTTGGATGGGGTGATAGTGCGGGACACATGGCACTTAGAGGAGGCACGAAGAGGCCATCATGGTGATTTCCATGTGACTGAAGTGTGGCATGCACCACCACCACCCCCATGCATTTAACTCCCCCATATGACGTACCAGGCACCATTAAGCCTGGTGCGCCTGAACTCCTCCAGTTGTCCCCTCCATGGCTCTTCTCATTGAACATTCCTTTACTCTGTGCATGCGACATCACCTTCTTCTTCATCATCCGCAAAGCCATGCCTCATTCCAACCTCCCTCCTTCATTTCACTCTCCTACAACCGACTTTTTCTCCAGCTCCTCCTCGACCATCTGGGATCTTTACCTGCGCTCACCTTCTCCCCCTGGACCGCCAAAATGCCAAGACAGAGAGGCAAGCCAAGGAGAGGCTCTCCCTAGAAACCACAACGGCCTCATTTGGTCCTGGCTCGGGTGCCTACAACCTCCCTAGGCTCTTCCCTTGGGTCGTCCCTCTTGCACTCCTCGCATTCCTCGTAGTCTGAACAAGCACCACTCGCCACCTCCTCCCCTCCCACTTCCCAACTTGAGGGGTTGGCACTCTCTGATAGCTCACTCGATTTTCCCTCAGAACCCATCCTTGACAGAGCCTCCTCATCTTGGGTGCCTCCTGCAGTACCACCAAATTCATCAGCCAGCACACCGGCTCCACCAAAGGCCTCCTCCACTCGCCCACCCTTGGAAGCACCACCTCTTCTACAGGAACCTCAGCCTAGGCCACACTCCTTTACAGATTCAGTCCCAGAATCGCAATTGCAGGATAGCTTGGCCATTCTCTACAGGATGGTCTTCGAGCCTCGACAAGGCCTAGATGATCTTCAGTTTCAGCTAGAGCTACTATATGGGAAGACCTCTACGCTCCTCCAAATCCTCTCCACCTTCCAGGGGGCCTTCCACTTCACACCAGAAGCAGCGAGGGCAACAGAGAACACACTTACAGGAGACTCAAGTGAAAGGGGTCTTCCCACAGGAGGTGGAAACTCTGGGCAGGCCATGCACGTGGCCATGTACGAGGAATACATGCCCATCAAAGGAGAAACTCCCAGGGTGTACATTGCAGCAGGACTAGGCTTGCATGCACCCAGGGAAGTGGGAGGCACATGGCTCAACAATAGACTGGAAATGGGTGACTCGGACGCCGACACGCATGAGAAAATGGAATGGAGAGGGGCAGTTATCAAAGAGGAGCCATGGGAACTTTCAACCCACGCCACCTCTCCACCTAGCTGGCTAGTTTACAAGCCAAGTGTATGACTAGCATATGGGTCTTTTGTGGCCTCATGAAGGCCAGTATTAGAATTTTACTTATTACTTTAGTTTACTTCTTTGCTGTTTTTCAGTTTTTGTAAGACTGGTAGTCTTTTTTATCCCAACACTGACTGGCTGAACTGGTTTCCCCATAGGGTAGTTCAGTTATTACAGTACGACACTACTTTACAATTTGTAACTCTGGTTTTTTGAAGGCTCTTTATACATAAATTATTACTTATAAAAAAAAAATACTAAATGTGAAGGGAAACCTGGTTGTCGTCTAGGTTTATTTAGAATTTTTTTTTTATTTTATTCTTGATTTAATCTTTTTTAGGGTTTCATTATTAATTCAATGTTTTTTAATTAATTTAATTAACTATGTTAATAGGTTCTAGGTTTTATATCAATTAAAGAATCTATTAGGGTTAGTTTATTAAGCTTATCTAAACTATGATGATACATACATTTACAAAAATGATCAATATAAAGACATATATAATGAACAACTTACCAATGGATGATATTCATGCCCCCCCTCAACATGTCCATGTTTCCTACAATGTCTTTTAGTTGTTGATATCTTTAATCCTCTCTTATTAAATCCCATGAATTGACTACAAGGACAATAAAATTTCCCATTACCCTTTCTTTTCACTCCATCCCACAATCTAGCAAGTAATTGTCGATTTTGTTCTTGTGGATCAAGAATATTGTTATGTGACATTTTCTCTTACCAATCTTGAGTGATGATTATTGATCTTAAAAAATCAAGCTCCACACTTCAAATATTTGTAATGATAGTAACAAATGAAATAATTATGGTTTTGTGTAGGAAAAAAAGTCCTTGTAACCTCTACAGGTCGTTGCCAGTATAGCAAAAATGTTGGAATGTTTCTAGCATTCCAGGTTTTGTATAAATAAATAGACGTTGAATTTTCAATGTTTGTTGATTGTTGACTATTACTGTAATAAATGTGAGGAGAGGAGCAGTTGACTAAGTCCAGGTCAAAGGGAAATGGTCTGAGGATATTTTACTGGCGTCGAAAATCCGACACCTTTTCCATTGTCGTAGAATATTTGACAACAAGCGGGGCCAATTTGAAAAAAAACAAGAAAATCACAATTTTTAAAGGTAAAATATGATGACAAGGCCAATTTTTTGGGTGGTGTCAGAGGATGTCATCGGATTTTGGGTTCAATTGTAGTTGTGTGTAGGGAATGAAAACAATTATTTTAGAGAAATGACACACAATGACGAAGATGTAATTATGATGTCGGGTGGTCATAGGAAGGCCACTAACAAAGTCAATAGAGAAGGATTCCCATGGATGTGTAGGAATGGGAAATGGCTAGGAGAGTCCCATCTTGCAGTTGCCAGTTTTGTGGTTATTGCAAAGAGTGAAACTATGGATAAAAGAAGTGACATGATTCTTCATGGTGGGACAAAAGAAATAACATTTTAAGTGATGCAGAGTTTTATTGATGCCAAAGTGGCACCAATAAGAATATGTATGGGCCTCCTTGATAAGAATTTTTTTTTTTATCATTAGTTGCCACACACAATTGTTGCAATTTATATAACCATCCATATTTTATGTGGAAATATAAAAAATATGTTTGATTTACCTCTATCAAATGGTGGAGGGCATGCAGTATGGGACCAAAATATAGATCTAAAGAGTATTTATACTTCTAGTGATCATATGCAGAAACCTTGATGTTGAAGATTGAAAGTGTGCACATTGGAGGGAAACTAAATAGACCAATTGTTTGGTTGGTGCTACCCTTTTATATTTTATTACCAAATGAAATTGCTAAATATAAGACGCCAATTTGATGTTTTTCTACTCTTGTAGTTTTGTTTATGTGTACAAGAAAATCAAAGGATGATGATCGATGTGCAAGACCGTCTCCTTGCCTAGCGAATAATGATGTCATTGTTTAAGATCTTGGACAAAGGCATAGAATTATTTACTGTGTGAATTCTATTAAATCTTGGCATAGAGCTATACTTCCTTTCTTTAGGTTTCCATGCAAAATGAGGGAAGAAAGGTGCCCTTCTTTTGTTTTAATGGTGGAACAAATCTTCATGCGGGAATTAAATCTACATGTGGCCCATAAATAGAAACCTTTGTATGTCAAATGCCACCTTTATTTCAAACAAATAAATGTGGTAGGTATTTATTGATAGAGGGGATATGGTCCTTCTAATCTCAATAAAATATTCAAGTTGATATCCTCCCTTGGATTCCTCATGCATGAATAATGCCTTGGTAGTGCCACACTTTTTAATACTAGAGGGAAGTGGGTGGGGGGGTACTCTGCAATTGTTTATAAGCTATACATTTTCTTGGTTGGGGTGATCCTCAGCCGTTCATGGTGGTCCCACTTTTCAGGATGTCCGACTAATGACAACTCAATGATATGATGTGATCCATTAATCAAGTTATATGGGGTTAAAAAAATCCATTGTTCGCATCCTTTTAACAATATTGACACCTCACTGGACTAGGAACCAATGAGAGATTTATAACCATTGATTTCCTCGAATGAGGTGAACCTTATCCATGTTGGGTTAATCTTGATTGGGTCATAAGAGTAGAAGATAATAGTCATTGATGGTTTTATTAATGGTGGTTTACAAGCCCATGGTTTTGGTAACCCATGGTTTTTCCCATGGTATTTCATGGGATGAAGCCTATTTAAAGGATTAAGATACTCCATTGTAATATGCCTTGATTGGCCAGTTTTGGCCTAGATTGGTCAGTTTGGACAAGGATAATATATCTATTGGGCGTTGTTTTTCCCATTTTAGGGTTTCTAGGATAAATCATGGTCTTTTGTGTGCTTGATATTTTATTGTGTGCCTATCTTATGTTATTATTCTCTCTCACTTTATAACATGTGGTATTAGATCCTGGTAGGCCTGGACTCTCTAGGAGAGTGGCCTAGGTGTTTCCTAGATGGTGGATCAAAACTTATTAGACTTGAACTCTCTTATGAGAGTGGTATGGTATTGAAATCGATCAAGGGAAAGAAAGGGTTCCACCATCCAAGTTTTCCTTTGGTAGTTGGGAACCTAAGGTGGATAGTGGCATAAACATATTGAATATGCTCAAACTGTCAAGCATATAATGAAATGGATTAATGAAAATATTGGAAAGTCATGTAGTTTAGACAATGAAAATGTTCCAGGTGGATATTGGTGGCCACCCACCTATTCCACTTGGACCCACACCATTGTTTCTTTTAGTTTTTCATTTTCCTTAATTGTAGCACAATTTACTAATTTTAGTAGTTCTTCAGGTCCTGAACTTCCGGAGCTGTTTTGAGGCCCTAAACGACGTTTTTTGGGCATGAATGCTTCGACATATATGAGTTTGTTTTAGACTCAATATTCGCTGGCAACAATTTAGTCCTCGGATAGATCTTTCTAACGATGTATCATGTGCGTCAAATGGATATAGTATGCCAAAGTTACGACCCTGGGAAATTGATGTACCAATTTACCCCAACGGGGCCCATATTCTGGCATTTCATCTCCTAGGGTTAGGTTTTTGGGTGTTTAGGGTTTTCCATTGTTTCTCAGTAATATATAGTCCTTCGAGCCTCATTGTAACAGGTAGTTCAGAGGCTAGTAGCTGCCACATCTCTTCTTAGAGATAAGCTACCAGTGCCTTGGCTAGTTTATTTCCCTTCTGTCTGTAAGCATTTTTCAGTCATTTGTTATTAACGAAATGAAGTCTTATTTCCGCTGCATCTATGTGTTTATGTGTATTTATGTATTTCATTGTGTTCCTACATAAATCGGGATCAGTGGTATCAAAGCGGTCTGCTTGTTCTCGATCTTTCTTTGCATGTCCCCAACGAGGTCGGGGTATAAGGAGTTGGGGCTCGATCTGGTTGAACCTTTGCAAGATCAGTCTCGCAAACCTCGACGACCGCCCATGGTGGAAGAAAAGAAATATGAGGGAGCAGGAGATCCTATCAAAATGTTGCTCGAGGAGGCCCTCGAGAAACAAAGGAACACAATGATGAACAACTTTGCCCAGATTCTTCAACGAATTCCCACTAGCGGCACATCGACATCCAACATCCACTCTGTAGGTGCCACTCCTTTTAAGGTACAAGTAAACTTTGACATTCCCATATTTGAGGGACAAATAGATGCATATTTCGTAGATAGATGGTTGAATCTATTAGAAGGATATTTTTCAGTTCATGAATTTTCCGACCGAGAAAGGATTATTTTCCCACTCCTCAAAGCCGCCCCCCATGTCAAGGACTGGTCAGAAACCTACTCGGAGAAACAAGGAGAGGGGGAACCCTCTCTGTTCTCGGCCACACCCACTTGGAATTCTTTCTGAGATGCCATCAAGGAACAATGTTATCCCGTGGGGAGCTATGAGGACAAATACATACAATGGACTACGCTACGGAAGCAAAGGGACCAAGATGTGCATGAGATGATGAATCTATTTCATACCCTATGCACAAAGTTGGGTATCAAAGATTCAGAGAAACATTTGGTGTTAAAGTACCGCAGTTGTCTGCACAAAAACATTCAGGAGGAAATGGAGTTCCTTGACATCTCCTCGCTTGGTGTGGCGTACCTATATGCTGCCAAGATTGAGCAGAAGTTCAAACAGAAAAAGAGAGACTTTGGATCTGCGAATCAGAAGCAAGGGAAATGTACCACCAAACCGCAAAACAAAGGACCAAGCCAGGGCGGAGAGGCCCAGGATAACCCGCCAAAGCCACAAGCAACGAAAAACACCACAAAGCCAAAAAAGGACACGGGGAAGTGGTGTGAGTTCCATAAGAGCTACACTCACAACACAAGTGAGTGTCGGGCCAAGCAATCGCTGGTAGTCGAGTTGAAGTCTTCTGAATCGGATGCATGCTCTGACTCTAAATGAGAACCTGACAAGGGGAATGACAGAGGGAAGCAGATTATCGATGCGGAGCCCAACGCCACCGTTGCCACCACAAATATCCAGAAGGAGGAACCAAAAGATCCAGAGGAGGTAGAGCGTCTCTTCCATTCCAATATGTGGGTAAAGGGTTCCCCGTTGCAGTTCATTGTCGACAGCGGGAGTCAAAAGAACCTCATCTCGGTAGAGGTCATGAAGCAGTTGGGCTTGCCAACCACAGCACACCGACAACCATACACCATCGGGTGGTTGCACCAAGGATGGGACCTCTGCGTCAGCCAACAATGTCGCCTTCCCTACAACATCAAGCCCTTCATGGATGAGGTATTATGTG
>SNQJ01S0038719.1:52495-92290 GCA_010110895.2 Picea sitchensis
AAGAGCCCTCCCTTGGAGGAAGAAGGGACTCATAGTCCACTTTTTTCTTGGTGTTTTTTTTCACTAATATCAACCTTACCATTGGTGACATGGGTCTTATTGTTTCTTTTGTCCTTATGTCCCTATGTTCATTAGTTTAGTTGTTGTTTTATTTCTTAGTTTAATTCTTAGTTGTTCTTTTATATTTCTTTCTCTAACCCTTTTCCTTGCAGATGTCCTTCTTAGCAAACCCAAGCAAGCTTGCAAGCACCTCTATTCTTCTCACTAAGGTGACAAAAGAGGCGCAACAATACTATCCCTATAATCAAAGTACAACAATGTGTTAGGAAAAACATGGTTGCCATCAATTCTTCTTCCGTGGTGATTCCTTGGCCACTACATCATCTTGCAACTCAATCCATGTGGTTAAAGCATGAGAGACATCAAAGTAAATGGAAAATAATGTGGGAACCTCTTTCATTGGTGCCTCATCTACTAATTTGTTTGGATACAAATACAAGTATGATTATATACATACAACTGCAAGCTCATTCTCCATCCCTTCCTCCATCTCAGGCATGCATGTATGGAATGTCGAAACTTCTTGTAAGTCAACTACAATCTCCTCTTTTTTTCATTTCTAATATTGTGATTTCCTCTACATCATAATCATTACCCTTTTCTAGCATACAGTGAATGACATGATCATCCTTATCTTCAACTACCTCTACATTAGTACATGGGTATTTTTCTACTTTTGATGATTTAAAAATTATCTTTCTTTCGTCATCTTTATTTTTTCCTTTTCTCATGCTACTTAGCAATCTTGGTACTCCATCATGGTGCCATTTATTTTCATTCATTGCATCTTCTATGCTATTTTTTATCCTTGTACACTCATAAATAGATAATTGATCATATAATTCAAGGGCTCCACCTAGACCCCATTCTTTCTCTTCTACAACTTTTAGTACTACATTTGCAACTCCAAGGGTTGCCTTATCTTCCACTACTTGAATTGTTGTTATGGAAACATCATCATCCTAATGTCCATTATCCCTAGTGACCTTATTATCATTCTCATGCTCCTATTATACATGAGGGTCTTCACCACACTCAGAGGAGCTCCCATGTCAATCACTCTCATTCCTCTCATCAAACCATCTGTAGCACTCATAGCCACAACTCTAATCATATGATTTCCTAATAATTGTTGTACCTCACAAGTAACCTGAATTTCCTAACCGGTTGTACCTTGACCCTTAACTATTAATGAATTGTAAATATTAGGCATATTACCTGGAGGAAAAGAGACATCCAGTACTGGTCCAATGATTTGATCTATACGTCCCACATTTTTTTCTACAAGTGCGGAAACCCCAAGAACAAGAGGATTGGTTCTCATCCAAAAAAGGAAAGAAATTCCATGAAGATTATATATATATATATATATGATTTTGCCAATATCATCAATAACAAAAATGTTTTGTATCGGGTCGATCAAATCAGTAAATGATGAATGGGATTTACCACCTTAGTCATATCCTACTTTATGGAAAAGTTTGAATCCATTCATATTTGGAATATGAAGTAAGTAGATGGATAAGGATAAGGATAATGAGGAAGTCTTCGATTTTTTTATTTATAACTAGAACCAAATTCTCCATAACTAAAACTCAAAATACTTATAAATTATGTCCAGATCATTTGTGAAATGTAAAACTTGAACCCTATTCATGACCTTTCTCTCATTGATCGGTCATTATCTCTTCTCTTCATATGCACATTTGTTCCCTATTCTATATTTATTTTCACAATGAAAAATGACAATGACAATAGCTTCATGTCTACCCTCTCCTTCCAAAGCCTTTAAGGTTATTTCTTTTTCAATTCCTTTAAATTATTTTTCAAAATTATATACTACTATAGACTTCTCATTCTCATTTGTTGCAACCTTATCCATTATTGCATGCTCTTTAATCATTGATGTTATTCCCTTCTAAAGTCTTTCCTTCAAATTTTCCTTCAAATTTTGCAACGTTTTCATAGTTTCACTCTCTTTCATCTCTTAACATCATTGTTATCTAGACCTTTGTTTCATCTTCTACAACCTCTCCATGTATTGCAATGTTTCCCTTTCTTACAACACTTTCATTGTTATCATGACCTCCAAAGAAATGTTCAAATGCTACAAGAATCTTATTGATTTCCTCTTCCTCACTTGCAACAACAATAGTGTAATCCTTCCTTCATATGCACCTGCGAATTCACAAATATGAGATTAATTAATTAAATCCATTTCCCTTATGGGCATGTCCTCCAAGGAAACTCTATTCTCATATGCACAAATGATGACTTCAAAACCACAATATGCTTCAAACTCTAGTAGGAATTCAAAGACTCGTTGATCTTTATTTACTCTCATCTCTACTACTTGGATATTTTCTTTCACCTCATCTATATACAAGGTTTCTCTACCTTGCTCTAAGGTATCCATTCTCTTTGGATTTTTCTTTAATTCTATCATTGTTGATGTTTTTGGTAGCATTGGACAAGTACTTCCTCATTGGCATGTGTCTAGCATGTGGAAGTCATCGAAGAATCTTCTAGTCTTGAGTTTACTTTAGTTAAAAGGAATTAATTAAAGTAAAAGTGTTTTTATTAGTAATTGATTTATTTAAGGAACATGCTTAGTGTGCAACATGTAATCTAAATCTTAAGTGAGTGTGAAAAGTAATATCAACCATAGATCACTTTGGAGATTAAAAATAGATTGTAACTCATGATTATAAAATAAAGGTTGAGGTAAAAGAGAAATCACTTTGGATAAGAGATCAAAGTGAAAGACTTTGGATAGGAGATCACAGTCAGAGACTTTTGATAGGAGATCAAAGTGAATTTTTTTTGATGAGAGGTCAAAGTGAGAAACTTTTGATAGGAGATCAAAGTGAGAGACTTTGGTGAGATACCAAGGTTGAGATAACAAAGAAGGACTTTTTCTAGTGTGAGGAGTGTAGGAGCAAAGAAGGACTTTTTCTTACACTAGAGTGAGGAGATATCATAGGGTGGGTGAAGAGATTTCATCCAAGTGTTAATCAGATGGTTGGATAAAAAAGGACCATGATTCAAGATCTTGGATAGGTGGAGAAGGACTTCCATCTATAGGTCCTACAAGTCAAGGAGGAGACAGAGAAGAGGCAACTACAGGTGGGTTTCAAAGGACATAAGCCACTGGGAATAATCGGATCATACAAATCTTTCCATATGGGTTTTCTATATGGATACACGATTCACAATGTAGAAATTTGCATATAAACATGGTTCATAGTGGGATGAATCATGTATGCCTCGAGAAATGTGCTAGTACATGGTTGTACAATAGAAAAAAAAATGCTAGGTTTTTCTGTAGTGTATAATTATCTCATAGGGCCATTTTCCCTATTATGGGAGCCTTGATTTGACCTTAATAAAAGAATCATTGAACTGGTTTTCCCTCCGAGGTTTTTCCAGGGGTTTATACCCAAAAATACTGGTACATGTGTGCTTGATTTGGTTTCCCTTGTTTATGTTTTCACTGCATGTTTAGTTGATTACTTAGTTTTTATTTTAGTAGATAAAGTGATTTTATTTTGAGCTAACTGTCGAGTGTTGAATAGAGTGGTAAAAGATTAAAATGGTATTTGTGAATACCAAGGATTGAATACGCTGGAAAATAAACATGGTATCAGAGTCGAGGCTTTGAAGGAAAGAGGGATCCTAGTCTCTGAAGGGAGGAAACCAGGAGGATAGATCTTATCAGTTTGATAACTAGCAAGAGAAATCGAAGGATAAATTTTAGGGAAACAAAATTTTCAATAGAGGGTTATCAGATCAAATCTTGGAGATGGTGAACACATTGAAGATTGAGGACAAGTTAGAAGGGGCAACAAAATTCCAAGCTTGGAAGGCAAGGGTTCTTCTTCTATTGGAGGAGAATGACCTCAAAGAGTATGTTGAGGTTGTGGTTGCAAGTCGTATTGATTCATAGGAAATGGCAGATCACGAGAAGAAGGAAGTGAAGGCCAAGTGAGTGTTTCTAGAATATCTAAAGGATCACTTGATTCTTCACATTGCTGAGAAAAACTATTCCAAGTAAATGTATGATTCTTTTGTGAGTCTATGACAAAACAAGAATACAAGTAGGTTGCTACATTTGAAGCAACATCTTCAAATTGTGAATATGTCTAGTGAGGACATGGTTTTGAACTATATTATGAAGATTACATAGATATGAGATCAACTTGCATCCATTAGTGAGATAGTACATAATGTTGAGTTGGTGAATGTAGTCTTGAGAGGTGTTCCCAAGTCTTTTGAACCTTTTGTGAAAAGTGTTGGACAAGAAGTTTTGATACAGTTTTTGGGAAAAATCCTAAGTATAGGAAAAGTTCGCAAAAGCAGAAGAAAAGCTAGAGAGCATGTAACGAAGATGCATCCAAGAGGACAGTGTGTAGGAGGAGGTAAGTGCTTAGAAGCAAGATAGTGCGCAGAGAAAAGAATAATTCCAATAGAGAATAAAGAAAGAAAATAAAGCATGACAGAAGGATGACAAAATGAGATTTCAGAGATAGAAGAACTACATAAAAGAAACATGCAGATTGAAAAGATGAAGAAAGCAGTCGAACAACCAGTTAACTGAGCTGGCCATGCATTATAATGGGGTTTTTGGGATGAAAAGACTAGGGTTTTAGCCCTAGATTTATGTATAAATATGTAACAGGTTGGGAGATTAGGGGTTCTCTCTACAAAGGTTGGGTTCCTCCATATGGTTGGTTCTCCACTAGGTTCAGTTCCATGTAAGTTCAGTGATGTTATGTTCTATTAGATGTTGAGTTTCAGAGGTCATGAATGTAACAGTCTGTTGGTGAGAAGAATGAATAAAGGAAGGTTAAAGAGATGATAACGAATCTTGTGTTGTTTGTCTTTCTATGTGTGCTTATGAATTCTATTTGTATGCCTCATAGAATAGATTTGTATTATGGTTAAATATGGTGCAATGTTCATGACTTTGACCAGAACGAATCTATGTAATAATCGAAAATATGTTGATTATAAGAATCTGAATTCTAAGTAAGTTAATACTGAATAAAACAAAATCACGCACATAGATGTAATAAGGAAGAATGAATTGAACGTTTTCCTCCCATTCCCTTACTATTGTAGAATCTTGGTTCTCACAGTCCCAATCTATACTTCAGGTGAGACTTCATCTGCACAAGTAAGTGATGTCGAAAGGGTTGGTGTATAGTGGGTTTGTTTGGTTATAGATAAACTGAACCTAGGGTGTTACAACCTGCACACAACAGCGCCAACAAATTGTTCTGTTGTCAGGACCATAAATTTGTGATTAAGGGGATGTTTTGGAGGCTGAAGAAGAAGGAGATATTAGAATGGTTGGAAAGGAAGGAACAGGATTTTTCTCGATAGGAGAAAAGAAACCCTCAATTGTGTGAAAAGAAATGGATGCAAAGGTATGTTTTCATGGATCTACATGAAATTTTCTTTGGTGAATTTCCAATTATTTTGACTGAGTTCCTAGAAATATTAGTGTAGAAAACTGGAAGGTACATCGTTGCAGCATCAAGGAATTGGACTCTTGAATTGGTTAGACATTTGAATTATGTAAGTAAACCAACTAATCGAGTAGTTGATTTTTTGGTTGGACAACATACTATGAGGTTATGTTACAGAATTCGCAGTAGATTGTATTCAATCATATAGTGTCGTCGAAAGGGACTTTTTCAAAGGTCTGTGTGGGAGGTTTTTTAAATAATTAGGTATATGGATAAAGATTATATTTTGTGAAAATAATGTGATGATAATGGAATCTGACTGATAAAGGGGTCCGTGCACATAGGGGAATCGAGGGATGACAGGGGGATCGTCTGAGAGATTGAAGATGAAAGAGACAGGGAGAGGCTGAGGATGCAAGAAGAGGGTATACCAGAGGAAGAATATGAGTTTGGAGAGTTTCACAAAGGAAGGAGGTACAAGAGGAAAAAGACTGGGGATGATAAAGGAGAACCATGCAATGAACCAGAAGGGGGAGAACCTTGCGCACTAGTACAAATAGTGGAGGTACCATACATAGGAGGAGAAGAAGAGGAGTTTCAGTCCATTCCAATAATAGAAGAACTAGTAGGTCCTACTCAGACAGGATCCTGTGTCGAATCCATGACCCTGTGTGCATCACCACAATAAAAAATAACAATTGAAGATTTGCCAAAAGCAGTTGTAGTTAGCCAAGGAGGACCAAGTAGTAGTAGTCAAAGAAGTGGAAGTGTCGCACAGAGTCATAATCATATTCAATTAGCATCACCAAGAGAAGGGACTACAGAAAGAAACATGGTCGGGGTAGACAACACTCTTAGACTGCCTGAGTTCTAGGGAGTTGGGTCAGAGGACCCGAAACAACATCTATTTTTTTTTCAAAAGATTTGGGACGCAAAGAATGTACAAGATGAAGCTATGAAGATTGTGCAGTTAGTGACAACATTTAGAGGTTGTGCGCTAGTATGGTATATGAAGTTGCAGAGCACCACACCTATAGGACATGCCATGACTTTGGAAAAGATTAAGCAAGCATTTTTGAAGGAGTTCAAGAAGCCAAGGCCATAGTCGTTGTTATAGCATTTTTTTCCACACTCCATGCATCTTTCTTTGATGTCCTTCCATTCTCATTTGCAGACTCAAGTTCCCCCATTTTTTTCACTTCAGAGTAAAAAATTCAAAGTTTTTCACATATACGTGGGCCACAGTTATATAGCTTGCATATACGTAGGTTTCTCCATTAAAACCCGCGTACATTGGGTTTTGTGCTCAAAAATTAAAAATATGTCGGGTTTCCACGCCATGTCATGAGATCCATGATCCTTGACCTTCCATATACTGGAAGCAATATGAATCAACCCTTTAATTCCATTTGGAGGCTATAAATTGAGCCATATACAATCCTTGAAGACACACATCATTGAGAGCAAAGACACTCCAGAGAGATTTTACATCATATTGAGTCTGCATCCCTTTGTCCTTGAAAGTTTGAACTTCTTATGTTTAGCCCCCAAGCTCTTCCTATATTGAGAAGGAGAAGCTCAATTTCTCCTACTACTTGTGAGCTTACATTTGTGGATGATTGAAGTGATGAATTCTCAACTGGAGGGACTTAGTTTCTCGGTTTTGATATGTGCTATTACAAAATTTTGTCACCTATGTACTTATGTTGATTACATTAATAGAAATGCTCTTTTCTCGTCCAATTATATTTCACAAATATTTACATTACTTTCCATGGGAATATTTGTTATGCATGTTAATGGATTATCTAGACTATATGTTAACTTCTATATAATTTATATATGCTTGTGTATCTTGGTTGTTGAGAAGAAGTTGTAGCCATCAAGTTTTCGATCGTGAGCTTATCCCTGGTCTTCTTCGGATGTCTATAAAAGGTAGGATCATAACCTTCTCTTGTTAGCATTTCTATTTATCTAGCATACTTGAGAATGGAGTTGATTTATGGGTGTCATTTCATCTTTTGTGATTTACCCCATTCCATAGATATTTTCCTCGTAATAGTCACAACACATCACAAAACTGAAGGATATTAAATAGGTACAAATAGAGTCAGTATGGGAGTAGAACCAGAGATTTAAAGATGCGATGGGTAGATTGAATTTCCAGATCCCAAATAAACAACATCAAGAATGGTGTATTGCAACAATTCTACCACACATTCGTGGGCCATTGATTCAACAGAATTTTACGTCACAACTCGAGGCCCTGGAAATTGCAATGAAATTAGAGTCATCTCTGGTAGGAGATAGTGGGGGAATGGCATAAGTTCAGATGCAGTTGGTTGCATTGACAATTCAATTGGCAGAATTGACAAAGGGAAAGGAGAAACATGAGCAAGTTCGGTGTACAAAATGTAGGACTGAAGGTCACCATAAGGATGAATGCCCAACATTCGCATAGTAATTGGAAGTTGGAGCATTGAATCCATTACCAGGGGAGATACTGTGAGATATGTAATAAATGGGGCCATAATCCCACTGAGTATCCATTACTACAGAAGTATTAGAGTACACCAAAGAACGTTTTTTGCATTTTTTGCAAGTTTGTAGGTCACAAAGAGAAGGATTGTCGCACGTTTGACTTATTGAGGGAGCACACATCAACTATGTACAGGATCCAAGAAGATAATTTTGCAGTAGAATGGGGTGGTCCACAACATAAAAATCAAAGAGGTTTCAATCAAGGGAACAAAGGAAACTTTGGTAGAGGATGAGGTAAAGGAAAATTTGGTAGAGGAGGACAAGGACTGATTATATGTTATAACTATAATCAACTTGGACACTTGGCCTGTGACTGCCAAAATCTGTGTACGACATGCACATATTGCAGAGAATTGTATCACTCAAAAGAAGATTGTCCCCAACTAGTTGCGAAGTCGCTGGCCAGAGGAAACTAGAACTAGAATCAAAATCAGACTATGCAGAAGATATCAATTGAAATATGCAATGGAGGACCAAGAGTAGCAGTTTTTACACACGGAGGAGCTAGAACATGGGCTGATATGACTAATGAATGAAAGAAGACTGAGCAGTGGGTAAGGAAGTCAACAGGGCCTATGCCAACATTTGATCCACATTAAGAAAATGGGACATATCAAAGAGAAAGAATATAAGTACTCAGACAGGATTGGGGAGCATCAACATCATTTGCGCCTTGTATAGAATATTGTGTTGTGCCAGAGAATCCAATTGGAAAGGTAAGCACAATAACAAAATTCTTGAGGGGTTTTGTAGAGATAATGAATGATGAAATTGTGTTGAGTACACTATATGACATGATTGATCACTGTACAATAGGAAGGGAAACTCTTTTTGCACAAAGGATGGTAAATCAGGTACTTCACAGGAAGAGAACCAATGAAGAATTCAAATTCAACACACAAATTGGGAAGTATGATGTGGATAATGTCATCTTGGACTTGGGATCTAACGTGATTTTTTTACCGAAGCAAACATGGGAGATGATGGGAAAACCCAAGCTAGTATTATCTCTTGTTTAGTTAAGGCTCGTGAATCAACACAAAATAGTCTTGATTGGGTGGTTGATAAGAGTACCTATGAAAATAGATGGGGTGCACATCATGACATACTTTGAAGTTATTAAGATCGTGGACAACAGTCAGCCATAGCCAACATTGATGGGACTAGAATGGGTGTTTGATAACCAGGCGATCATCAACTTAAAGAGGAGGGAGATGATATTTGAATTTATAGATTTTAAAGTTACTAGACCCTTGGACCCATCAGAAGGAAAGAGATACATGGATTTAGGACGAGGGAATGAGATTGACAATTTATATGACATGACCATGTAGATTGAGGATTATGTCAATCTAACATCAGATGGTGAGTTGAGTTGGAGGAGCATCAATTCGTGCACATCAAACTCAAAAGTAGGTCTAGAACATTGGCAATAAAGGATTCATGAAGTGTCAAGTAGATGATGTGTACGCATCACCTGATCCTTGCACTAGATTGGAACAAAGCTATGTGATCCACCCAGGTATGATGGATTAACTAGTATAATTATGTTTGTAAAATCATTTGAGTTGCAAGTACCCAAAAAACAAAGGCTATTAGTATTTGATGTGGTATTAAAAGCAACTCCATCCAGATGGTGGGATGCACACAGAGAGGGAATGAAAGATTGGTAATAGTGCATCAAACTAATGCAAATAAGGTTTGGCACTGCGGAAGAAAATATTGTGCAGAAGTATACAAGGGAGAGTGATCCAGTGGGTCATGTGGAACAATGTGGGGCCTTATGGAGTTCAATACTAGAAATCGAGTGGATGCACAAATTTATACACACATTGGACACAATTCCAAAGAACTAGTAGTTGGAATTGGAGATGTGCAGGGAGACAACAAGATGGGAAGAACTGGTCCAAAGTTTCAAAATCACATTCACATTTGAACATGAATCTCTATCAATAGATGCAGTTCTATAAGCGATTTGAACGAAGATCTTCTCGGAAGAAGAGACGATGGAGGTGGTACCAGTATGCAATGCGCACATAGCCAAGATGATTGTCCATGAGCTATTGGGGTGCTATAATGTAGCTAAGGAAGAGTGTGATGAAGAGGATCTCAGGAATGTAAAACTACCTGAGACAGAAGGAGAATGAGTAGTAGAAGGGCCAGATCTTGAATTCATCACATATAAACAGCCTATAAATACATGGAAGGTAAACATTGGGATGACAGAGAATCCCAAGATTGCACAGATAAGAGACTCTTGGAATGATGAAACAATTGAGAAGATTGCAGACTTACTGTGAGAATATCAAGATATATTCCCAACGACATTTTCAGAGATGAAGGGAATAGCAGGAGACTTAGGTGAGATGAATATTCCACTGAAACCAGGAGCTAAGCTATAGGCCTTACAGGTTAAACCTGAGGTACAAGGATAAGGTGAAGGTTGAAATAGACAAGATGTTGGACATAAGAATCATCGAACTGGTAGAACTTAGAAGAATTTGAGTGGATTATCCAAATGGTGGTGCAGGACAAGAAGACAGGAGGAATCAAGATCTGCATGGATCTAAGGAAGTTGAATGATGTGTTCTTACTTGACCCATTCCCAACACCATTCATGGATGAGGTACTGGAGAACGTAGGAGGCCAGGAAACGTATTCTTTTATAGATGGATTCACTAGGTATCATCATATAAGAATTGCGCAGGAGGATCAACACAAGACCACTTTTGGAATGGAGTGGGGGAGCTATCAGTATACAATTATGCCATTTGGATTGAAGAATGCCCCTGAGGTGTTTTCAAGGGTAGTGGTTGCATCATTCAAGGTATTCATCCATAAATTCCTATAAGTCTACTTGGATGATTGGACGATGTTCAATCTAATGAAGGATTATATATAATTTCTTAGGCTCATGTTGGATTGGTGCAGTCCGTGTCATATTTTGCTGAACTTAAAGAAGTGTATATTTTGTGCACCGTTTAGAATTTTGTTGGGACATGTAGAGTGAAAACAAGGACTATTAGTAGACCCATCTAAGATCGTAGTCATTCTAGAGTTAGAACCCCCTACTTTAGTCAAACAATTGAGGGAAACGTTGGGTCATACATGTTATTATAGGAAATTTATCAACGGATATGTGTAGATCACAACACCCATGGAAAGGTTATTGAAGAAGGAAGCAAAGTTTCAATGGAATGAGGAATGTCATAATGGGTTGGACACCTTGTAATAGACACTAGAAACCGCTCTGATTTTTATCTTTCCGGAGTGGGACAAAGAGTTCCATGTACATGTAGATGCATCATCCATAGCGTTGGGCACAGTACTGTCCCAACCATGGGAAGGAGACATAGATCACCCAATTATTTTTGCAAGAAGGAAGTTGTATATAGAAAAGAAGAACTATACAACCACAGAACGATAAGGATTGGAAATCGTCTATGCGCTACATAAGTTCAGGCATTATTTATTGGGGTCTCACTTTAAGATGGATACAGACCATTCTGCATTAAAGTACTTAGTCAACAAGTTAGTGTTGGGGAGGAGAATATACAGATGGCTATTATTGTTTCAGGAATATGACTTTGAGGTTGTAGTAAAACCAAGGAAGTTGAATGTAGGACCATATCATCTATCACATATATTGACAGGTGAATATGCGGGCAATTTAGATGATAGCTTCCCAGATGCTAAATTATTTGCAGTAAGGATGGTGGATGATTACTTCTCGGACATTGTGAAGTTTCTAAGTACATGTATGGTCCCATACGAGATGATAGTAGAGTAGAAGAAGAAAATGGTAGTGAAAGCAACATATTATCAGTTGATTGTAGGGAATCTATAGAAGTTGGGTGCAAATGGAATATTGAGATGTTGTGTGTAGGATCATGAAAGGCCGATGATACTTGATGAAGAACATGATGGAATTGTTGGAGGACATTATGTAGGGAGAGAAACTACATAAAATATATTTTGTGCAGGGCTTTGGTGGCCTACACTTCACACATATGCGAAGGAGTATTGTCAGTCATGCGATGTATGCCAAAGAGTGGAAAAGCCATCTAGGAGGGATGGAATGCATTTGAATCCATAGGTTACACTGCAAGAATTTGAGAAATGGACCATAGACTTTGTGGGGCCAATCAACCCAAAATCAAGAAGATCAGGAGAAATGTATATCATCACCATGACAGAGTATTTGATAAGGTGGGAAGAAGCAACACTAGTTACAGATTGTACTGCGGATACTATTGCGCAGTTTCTATTCGAGAAAGTAGTCACAAGGTTTGGATGTTTTCGTATATTACTCAATGATAAAGGTACACACTTTCTAAACAAAACAATTGCAACATTGACTTAGGAGTTCAATATTCATCATCAAAAGAGTACACCATAGCACCCTTAGGCCAATGGAATAGTGGAAGATTTTAATAAGCTCTTGGAGAATGCCTTGACAAATATTTGCAATGTAGGGAGAGACGATTGGGACTTAATATTTCCTACAGTGTTATGGGCATACAAGATGACAAGTATGAAGTTGACAGGACAGACACATTTGAGGTTGGTCTATGATAAAGAAGCAGTAATGCCAATGGAGTTTATTCTACCTAGATTGTGCATGGCAACAATCACTTAGCTATCATACATTGGAGTGATAGAGGAGATATTGGAGTAGTTAGTACAACTTGAGGAACAATGGTTCATCGCAGGATTCCATCAGTAGGTTCAGAAAGCAAGAGAGAAGGCTTGGCATGATCGACACATTAAACATAAAAACTTTCAAGTAGGATATCTAGTACTACTTTATGACAATAAGTTTATGCAACATCCGAGAAAGTTTAGAATGCGCTGGTTAGGACCCTATGTGATTCAACAAGTAACAGAGATGGGTGTTGCGCGGTTGGAATCCTTGAATGGAGAAGTCTTTGAAGGAATGGTGAATGGAAGTCGGCTAAAAATCTATCGAGATGGTTGACACTTTGCGTAGTAATCTGGGTTGTGCCAAAACACATGTATTATAGTAGTTGTACCATAGTAGGAAGGAAAAATAAGGAAAAAAAAATCAAAAGTAGAACAAGGAATAAAATCAAATAAAAATTAGATATAGGAAAAAGAAAAAGAGTGTTTGAGTACCAAGGCATAAGAACTTGTGCAAAAGGAATGCTCATCACACATCAGAATATCATTGTGCCAATTTAAGAGACAATACACAGACGAGACAGACTGTGAAGTACACAGCTGAAACAACAAAGAAACACTATGTAGTTTGGCAATGACAAGGTTAAAAGCATTAAAGCACGAAAATGATGGTTATGAAGCAAGAGTGACATGTCATAAAAGCACCATATAAGTCTTAAATGGTAAAATCCATCAAGAATCATGACAGATCAATAGTACGAGGGGGAAATCACACGATGGATTTGGTAATAAATATGCAATGATGGAAAAACTCATCAACCACAGTGGTGGATGGGACAAGTTAGTTAAGATGGGATGATAAAGGTACGATTGACATGAAATCACAAGAACAACAAAAGATCGTTAAGTGTAAATCATTGTTGCATATAAGCAGGAGTGAACAGAGAGAACCCAGGCGAATTGGAGAATAGAGTCGAGCTAAAACTACCAGAGAACAAACACATCGTCAATTAAGGAACCTATCACCCAAGACGAATGGGGAAAGATCCACTAGAAGTACCACTGGTCCCACCTAGGGTGAGTAGGGAAGGAGATATGCTTGGCAACATTATTGGCCTCAAGTTCGTGGATCGTGACATTACTGATGAACAAATATTCCAAGATCTAGCTAGGGAAAAATACTTGTGTGCTAAGAGCGTATCAGGTCTAGGAGATCGCATCGCTTTCAAAGTAACTTTTCATGCAGATTTGAATGGAGGAGGTAATAGGTTCAGGAGTTATGAATGCTCCATGCGAGTAAATGAGGAGGAAAATGATTAGGATCCCACTAAAAGAGTGGTTTCCCGAAAATTGGTCTCATATATGATGCCCAAATTGGTGCCTAAGGACTGTCCAAGAGGCGTAGGTGAGGAGGAGAATGGTATCACGATCAAGAAACCTTAGTAGTTTATCGACAGAGAAGACGATTACAGGACTAGGAGGCTTAACAAAATTATTTCTCTGGATAGAAATGATGCCTTCTCCATGGGAAACATGACCCAAATGCCACCGTCTAGACTTAGGCCAATATCATGCAGGAAGAGGCCTTCAAGAGGGAGAAGGAAGAAACTTTAAGGCTTATTGTGAAGAAGCACACCAGAAAATGAACAAGGAACAGAAGGAGAAGGACGAGAAAACATTAAAGGAAAAATGATGAAGCCTGAAGCATGACATCAAAGACGCAAGAAATCATCTAGAAATTGTATAAGGAAGTAGCAAAAGTTCCCCTAGTAGTAGAAGCTACTATGAAGGAGGAACTGTTGAATATTGGTGAAGTCATTAAGGGCTTCACGGAATATATTAAGGACTTAAAACTATAGATTATGCCATGATTTCCATCAGAGGTGCATGAAGGAAGAGAGAGAATGATAACCATAGCAGTTGAAAACATTAAGAAGATAGAGGGAAAATGTGTGAAACTCTGTGAGGATAATGCACAGGTGTGGAAATAATTGATAGAATACCCGAAGATGAAGGTCGTAGAGGCCAAGCTAAGAGATGCACAAGAACAGGTGCACCAAGAAGCAGAAAAAGGAGGCTACACTACCACCAGTGGAGTGTATGTCAGTTATTTTGGCTCAATGGCAGGCACAAGTAGAAGTGGAGAGAATGGGGGATCAACAAAATATCCTTCAACAAAGACCGATACCACTACTAGAAGAAGCAGTGACGGTCATTGGAGAATTTTCCACGGTGTAGGGTAAGGTCAAGTAGGCAGCGATTGAAGGAGAGGATAAACTTACAAACTTGATCGTGCAAGGAGTAGAGGAGATAGTAACAACAGAGGCCACAATCATCAAAGAGGTGGAGGTAGCAAAGCCTGCCTCTCAAAACTTCATTTTAGCATGGAAGAGCAAGAAACATGCTCGAGTGGATCGGGACGAAGCAAAGGTGATTGTTGGGGGCCTATTGGACAGGTAGTTTTGATACATTTTTTTGGGAAAAATCCTAAGTATAGGAAAAATGTGTGGAAGAAGAAGAAAATATAGAGAATGCACAACAGAGACGCATCCAAGAGGACATTGTGCAGGAGTAGGTAAGTGCAAAGAAGTAAGACAATGCACAAACAAAAGAATAAAGCCGACATAGAATAAAGCATTATAGAAGGATGACAACACAACATTCCATAGATAGAACAACAACAAAAAAGTAGCATGCAGATTGAAAAGTAGAAGAAAGTAGTCGAACAACTAGTTAACTGAGTTGGCCATGCATTGTAATGGGGTATTTTTGGGATGAATAGACTAGGGTTTTATCCCTAGATTTCTGTATAAATATGTAATGTGTTGGGAGATTAGGGGTTCTCTCTATGAAGGTTGGGTTCCTCCATATTGTTGGTGTCCAATAGGTTCAGTTCCATGTAAGTTTAGTGATGTTATGTTTTGTTAAATGTCGAGTTCCAGAGGTTGTGAATGTAATAGTCTGTTGGTGAGAAGAATGAATAAAGGAAGGTTAAAGAGATGATATTGGATCTTGTGTTGTCTGTCTTTCTATGTGTGCTTATGAATTCTATTTGTATTCCAAATAGAATAGATTTGTCTTATGGTTAAATATGGTGCAATGTTCATGACTATGACCGAAATGAATCTATGTAATAATAAAAAATGTGTTGATTATAGGAATCTAAATCATAAGTAAGTTAATATTGAATATAATAGAATCACGTGCATAGACGTAATAATATAGAATGAACCAAATGTTTTCCTCCCATTCCCTTACTGATATAGAAGCCTTGTTCTCGCAGTCCCAATAGATACCTCGGGTGAGACTTCATCTGCACAAGCAGGTGATGCTGAAAGGGCCGGTGTCTGGTGGGTTTTGTTGGTCATAGATAAATCGAACCTAGGGTCTTACAACCTACGCACAACAATATCAACACAAAGGATTTGTGCACACGAGACAATGTTTGATAGACTATGGACTGGTTTTATTCAATATGCTACTTGGTTAAAGTCGAGGGATGGTTTGAAGAGTAGCCATGAAGATAACTTTACTCTTTCCAACTAGGAAAGGAAGGTCAAGTTTAGGAAGATTTCCAGTGGAGAGTCTATCGCTCAATATGGAAACAAGAAGAAGGACATGCACAAATTCAAGTGCTTTGCATGTCACAAGTTTGGAAATTATGTAGGGAAATTTCCACACATGAAGAAGGGGGGGAATGAAATGCATCCAAATGTAGCTACGTTGGCAAAGGCTCAAGTGGATGAGTTTTCCAAGAAGTTTGAATAGACAAAGTTCTTACTTGTTTCCCAAACTTCCTTGGGCACTATATTAGATGGTGCATGGTTGAAAGATAGTGGAGCCACGTGTCATATGATAGGAGAACAAGAGGTGCTCGAGATCTTCATAAAGTTTGAATTAGAGATGCATGTGGAACTTGGTATGGGGACCAAGCATGCAGTGAAGGGATCTGGAACAGTTCCATTCTAGATGTATTCAAGAGGTGTTTTGATAGTGCAAGATGTGCTCTGGGTGCCAAAACTCAAGAGGAGTGTGATCTCAGTCTCAATGATTGAGAGGAAGGGATATGAGGTCCTATTCAAAGATGGACAAGTGCTCATCATGCCCATAGGATCCAACTGAGACAAAGCAGTTGTCTTTAGAGTTAGACAGAGCAACTTGTATAGGATAAAGAGCCATCCTATATGAGCAGTGGCAAGTAACAGAGTGGCAGAGAACAAGGAGTAGGTAGCTCCGAAGGTTAAGCAGCTCAGAGGGAGTCAACTTTCAGATCAACGTGGGAAGGAACAACCTTCCAAGCCTATCAAGAAGGAGTCATGGTACGAGATGGCCATGTAGGATGCTCACAAGCAGGGGACTTCTAGGAGCATGTTCAGAGGTAGTGAATCTTTGGAGATAGGTCATACTATCATGGTAGAGATAGATTTTGTGTCAGAGGGAGCAACCAATCAGGTATATTGGAGAGCAGGCATGGTAGCAGATCTGGTAGAAAATATTGAGCCAACTCTAGGTGGGAGAAGTACCTTCCTTGCTAAGAGGGAGTGTTGATGTTTGTGGTAGCATTATACAAGTACTTATGCATTGGCATGTGTCTAGCATGTGGAAGTCGTCAAAAAATATTCTAGTCTTGAGTTTACTTTAGTTAAAAGGAATTAATTAAAGTAAAAGTGTTTTTATTGGTAATTGAGTTATTTAAGGAACATGCTTAGCATGCAACATGTAATATAAATCTTAAGTGAGTGTGAGATGTAATCTCAACCATAGATCACTTTGGAGATTAGAAATAGATTGTAACTCATGATTATTAAAGCAAGGATGGGGTAAATGAGAAATCACTTTGGAAAGGAGATCAAAGTGAGAGACTTTGGATAGGAGATTAAAGTCAAAGACTTTTGATTAGAGGTCAAGGTGAGAAACTTTTGATGAGAGGTCAAATTGAGAAACTTTTGATAGGAGATCAAAGTGAGAGACTAAGGTTGAGGATAGCAAAGAAGAACTTTTGCTAGTGTGAGGAGTGTAGGAGCAAAGAAGGACTTTTTATAGTGTAAGGAGTGTAGGACCAAAGAATGAATTTTGCTTACACTTGAGTGAGGAGATCTCACAGGTTGGGTGAAGATATTTTATACAAGTGTTGATTAGAGGGTTGGATCACAAATGACCGTAATTCAATATTTTGGATAGGTCATACAGGTCAAGGAGGAGAGAGAGCAGAGGCAACCATAGGTGAGTTTCAAAGGACATAATCCATAGGGAAGAATCAGATCATATGGAGCTAGTCATCTGGGTTTTTTATACGGATACGCGATTCATGGTATAGAAATTTGCATATATACGCCGTTCACAGTGGGATAAATTGTGTATGCCTCGGGAAATGTGTTGGTACTGAGTCATAAAACAACATAGAAATTGTCAGGTTTGTCTGCAGTGTATAATTCTATCAGTGGGCCATTTTCCCTCTTACGAGAGCCCTGATTTGAAATTAATAAAATCATCATTGAATTGGTTTTCCCTCCGAGGTTTTTACAAGGGTTTTAAGCTGAAAATATTGGTGTTTATGTGTGTTTGATTTGGTTTCCTTGTTTATGTTTCCGCTACATGTTTAGTTGTTTACTTAGTTGTGTTTTTAGTATATAAAGTGATTTTATTTTGAGCTAACTATCGAGTGTTGAGTAGAGTGGTAAAAGATTGACATGTATTTGTGCATACCAAGGGTTGAATCCACTGGAAAATCAACAATCATAACCTCCTCTTCCTTAGATGATTTTCTTTTCCCATTTGAAGTCTTCAGAGTCTTATCCCCTCTAAGGATTTTCTCTTTACCTAGTTTCTTTGATTCTTTCTTTTGATAAGTTCCTTGGGATGATTCCAAGGTATCTAACCTAACCATTAAGCTCCTTAAATACTCTAAGGTCTCTTCTTCACAGTGTCTTCTTCTCTCGGTGTTCCGAGTCATTATACTTCTTCTAAATTCCATCTTTGCACTTGCAATGTGCAATGTTCTCCTTTTGAATTTACAACTCTACCCAACTTGATGGTTGGAGCTATCCTTATTTTTTGCTCACTTTCTTCACTCAAACCCTTTACAATAGTTCTCCCTAACTACCACTTCACTAGAATTTCTTTCCTTGGGCTTCTCTTGACAACTAGACTACCCACCAACTTTGATCATTGGATTTTCCTTTAAGCACTTGAAAATTTTTAAATCCTCCCTTCAATGTTCAAAACTATAATGGGTTCTTCTCCGCAAAGAGAAATCAAGGGTTAAAGGCTTTTATCACCCACAAGTAGATTCCAAATGTGCTCAAACTTCTCCACCTCGTGGTGTGGATATTCCCTTTATTGTGTGCACCTTCAATTTCTTAACAATGTCTAATCAAATACTAGTTGTAGTTGTTCTCTCCCCCCACCCGCCCCTACAACTCTACCCAACAAACATTGGAATTGTTCTAAAAAGCAATGTTTCCCGAGTCTCCCTTCTCTTTGCTAGAGCTGTAATTTATAGTGGGAATCAATTTTTTTTGCTATCAATTTGTGCAATAATGCAGACTAGAACATGCCACTACCTACTACAAGCTAAATCACCAAAACACATCTCACATTGGAAACTCATAAATGAAGACAAACATGCACATAAATCGAGAAAAAAAAATATACCACAACATGGTTTTTTATGCATTAAATTGTCTTGGTAATTGACATTATAGTGCTTGTGACCTCAAATGAATTTTGTTGCTAGATCAATTAATACTTAAAACCATGTCACAATTAACAACCACAAGGCCAAGCCCTATCTTATAGGTTACCCACCAATCTAAATCTTCGTTGCGATTACATTCAACACACAAAATTATAGTGGGTTTTCCATAAAAGCAAGGGAGTCATTTACCTTCCACTTCCAATTGTGGGTTCTTCTTCTTATTGGTTGTTTTGCTAAGAGCAGGCTCTTATGTTGTTCTCCTCGAAGTTCCACCCAACAACAACACTAGAGTTTCCTTTCTTCTCTCATCATTAACTTCTTTAGTTCTCCACAATTCTACCTAGAAAATATTGTAACTGTCTCCTTCTTTCCTAGATATCCACTCTACATTCTACGTTCCACTTATACAATTCTATTCAGCGAGCACCCCTTTCATGAGAGAGTCGTCCCTTCAATTAATTTCCCCTCTTAAAGTTCCACAAACTAGTGCAACAAGTTCCTCGTAAAGATGAAGAGGTTACACCTCTTAAGGCGTGCCTGTCGTGCCAGTGCCAAGTGGCTCTCCTCAAACGTACCACATTTAATGTGAAGCCACAAATGAATGGCCCCGCCACCTTAATCAACTTGGAAAAACATGGTCACGTTGTTGATGACCTTGGGGCCCCATTAAACTCGATGCATATCCGTGAACGAGGGGAAACGATCCAATGGCTGAGAGGATAGTGGGTCGAAAGGAACTCACATCACCCCAGGCTCTCCCACAGACCGCAGCAATCAAGTCTGTCAGATGGAGGAGGGAATCTACTGACCAGGATGCCTACGGAAGTAAAAGTGTTGTCATCAACCCAAGCTGCCAAAGCTCAACAACCAACTCAACTCAGTTCTCGGATGAGTGGCCTAATTGGATGGCTAATGTACTTTCATCAATAATATAGGTGGTACAATATAGGTGGTACTAAGAATATGAGAATTAAAAATAGGAGTGGGAAAACATTAAGCATCATGTCGTGAGTCAATTATTGAATCATTGGTGAAGCGCCTCTTCATCTTGTCTATTTGATGGTGAATAGTGTGTATTAAAGGACAAGATATACCAAGTAATGAGTTAATGATTGGCTGGTGCGTAATGCTCTCGGTAGCCAATTATCAAATTTGAAAGGTTACCTTTTATTTCTAGTTGAAGGGTATATTTTCATTGAACCCTTCCATAATGAAAAGTTGCAAAAGTAGTTGTACCTTAATTGACAAAAGTAACTTAAGTACACATTTCAAAATAAAATTTATTTTAAAATAAAATATTGCCCTTCCAATTTTTTACAATTTTCACAATGTTAAAAGTTAACCAACCGCCCAATAGATAAGTTGTAATTTCAATAAAAATAAAAATAAAAATTGTTTTGTAATTTTAAATGAAACATTCTTATGAGTTATATATGTATGTTATAAATAATAAATAAAATTCATAAACACCTAGTGATATTTGTTTTCTTTAGAGGAGTTTCAAATTGTTAAAAATGAGAATATAAAGTTTTAGATGTAATGTCAAAATCAAACTTTTTTGTGGACACCCATAGAAGAGGATTTGTTCTGTGTACCCATATGATGAATGATCATTACAACTTAGGTTCATATCTCAAGCATATCACAATCATGCTTGACCATGAGAGTCATGTTTGTTGTAAATCTCATTAGAAAAGGAGAAATTGTCCTAGACATAGAGAGCTTTGTTGAAAGCCGGTAATTCTATCTAAACACTATAAAAACCATGAAGAGAGCATACTTGCTTTATAGGGCTCTAGGAACACACCAACTTAGCATGATTGCGCCCATTTCTTATTACGTAGGCTAAGAGGTCCATAATTTGAATATTCTTAAGGTTGATGCAAACACAAAGCTAAAACAAATTTCTCATAAAGACCATCGAGTATGTAGTTCTTATTGAGGACATTGATTGCTCACTCTATTTGTCTAACCATGCAAAAAATGTGTGATATAGTGGATGTTAGAGCATAATATCCATTGCATAGATCTAAGGATAACATAAATTATGTTACATTCTCCATATCTTACTTATGAATCCCACCCATGCATAAAAAAATGTTGCTCCAAGCATTAAAGTTGTAAATGATATATCTCATTGTTCTTGGGCTTGCGATGAAGCAAAGGGAAAGAGATCTAAGGAGCATTCTCAAACATTTGACACTTGAAGTATCATCACGTTGATGTCAATGTTTTTAGAAACAAGGAGGAGTGTTGTAGATAAAGATACATAAAATTGGGGAAAGGGGAATGGTCAGAGGATTAAGGAATTGGTGATGCAGAAAATTGAAAGAACATGATCATAATTCTCATTGTTGTAATTCCAATTTTAGGTTTTGTGATGTTGATAAGGTCTATTTTGCATAGGCTCATACATAAACTGAATCAATAATATACAAATTATCACTAATCTTAATGGCATTTTTTTTGTTCCAAACAAAATTATTAACACAATTTTTCCATGAAACAAAGAAAAAATGTGCATTATCTTTACAATGAGCTTGAAAAAACCTATATGAGATCAATGCATCGTGGATAGATTTACATTCAAGTATTAATTATGTGCTTTCCCCCCTAAGTATCTATTGCAATACCAATGATGTTGTGAACAACATACTAAGTGGTCGAGAGGCCAACAAATGTTCTTAAATAATAATAAAATATTAGATAACAATGCTATAACCATGTTAGATTTGTCAACATGTTAGATTCTTTTAGAGAGATGAAATACATGAACATGAATCTGAAAGTGATATTACCTCATTTCCTTGGGTTCAATTGATGTTTATTGTTTTCTCTTCAAAATTGTCATTGAACCACACATTTGTAGTGAATCTTGCTAATAGGTTTTCAATGCCATTGCAAATTACACACATGACTAATTGTTATGTTTTTTGCAAATCCAAGAGAGGAGGCAAAGATAACAAAAAAAATGACATTATGAAAAGTGTGGGATTTGAACACATTAAGTATAGAGATTAAATGTCATGTCAATTATCATATCGACAAGGATAAAAAAATGCACATAGCACACAAATTCAAGTGGGGTTTCAAAAAGATGATTTGTCCAAGCTTATCTTGGAGATTATATTAAGTGACACTCAAAATGTTTGATATGTCAATACCATGATAAGATTATATAGGCATGAGCTTTGTGATGGATTTTATGTTGTGGAAGATGACACCATATCAAGGGATATATGAGAGCCAACAAGAATAGAGATGATTTTAGTTTTTAGATGTCAAAGGAAAGTAATATATGTTGAATCATGAATCCTTCTCATGATTCACATCCATCCTCATAAAATATGAAATCTTTAATGCTCATTGAGAATCCAAGAGTTGGAACTGAGATTGATGAGTTGTTGAAAATGAGAACCTTCTTTTGAAATTTTATAATATTTGGTGTCTGTCATAAATGACAAGTGATTTCAAATATTTACATATTTTTAAGGGTGTTTTTTGAATTATCCTTCTAGGACAGGTTGGAACCCCTTAAAAGGATAGGAATAGTTTAATTTTGATCAGTGGTGGTAACAATAACAACTTTCAACATGAATTCTCTAGAGATAATATAATTTATTTTCAAAAAATGATATTTCTTTTTATTCTTCAATTAGAGTGGAGAGACAATTGAATTTATATGATGAAGACAGGGAGGAAGACAATGATACAATGTTCTTTCCAAATCCATAGTAAACTTTGTTTTCATGACGATGGAGCTACAAAGTTCTACCCATTAATGCAAGACTTTTAATAAGGTTGCCACATAGTAGAAGTTTCTAATGCATTGGATGGATATGTGTGTTCTACAAGAAATATTTAATGATTGTTTGGTTGTATAATTAATTATTATAATAGTGTTCTATATTTGAAAGACTACAAACCTTAATTAGTCTTTTCACGAGTTCTCTTCCAATACCATTCACATTGGACAAAATAGGTAGTGGTGATGGTGATCCTTGAAATATGTATAGGTAGTTTTAGTGAAGAGAATATGCAATAAACATAGATATAAATTTGCTTCCTATCAAGATTTGCTTCTTGTTGAAGGTTGATCAATATCTTAGTCACCTTCTACCTTAAGAAATAAGAATATTGAAACCTTGTGTGGTGTTTGCATGCATGACTAGACAATTGTTATATCGAAGAGGTTTAATACCACAATTTGCCACATCATCTGCATTAGTGAGTTGGCTTAATTCTTATCCCTAGCTTGAAAATCTAGATCCCATCCTCCTGCATTAGTTTCATCTAAAAAAAATAAAAATTATTGTCATCCGTGGGTCATCAGTGTGCAACCCGTGGATGTTCACGCTTTTCTAGTGTGGAACCCACAGATGCCCTAACAAAATGTGAAAAATAAAATAATTTTTCATTTTCGGGTGGGTTTTTTGGTTGGGATCGTTCCCAAACTCCCCTGAACCTATAAACAATGGAATTCAACCACCTCAACCCCTTGAGGATGGTATAAAGGCACCTTTAAGGGAATGGATTAGGAGGACAACCAAGGTGCAAAGTTACATTGTTGAAATTGCAAGCTTCCCTATCTCCCTTCATCCTCTGAGTAACATCCCCTTGTTCTAGAACTTGCTTTCCAGTACTCCTTCTTCTTCCTTATATGACTATAGGGTGTGTTCCTATCCCTATTGGGTCATCCGAAGAAGGGCCATCATGTTGATTTGATGCTTGAAGGACCATTAGAGGAACCTTGGTAGTTGGCTTCAAGGCAATGTCGACGGTTCGAGTCAGATTGTAACCACTCATTTTTACCGTTTTCAATAAAAGAGTTCTCTTTCCCCCATACATGTGTAAATCGATTTCAATTTGTTGATTTATGTTAAATTTCTTCATATATTGGAATATTTTCATGTTATATGTATGATTGGAATCTATAACTACCTTGTTGCAACAAAAAATTTGGTCTTCTTTTGCAGGTTGATACCAATGGAGATCATTTGCAACATTGAAGGTGGAGAGAAAGGATTGACATAAGATGTAGGACACAAGGTGTGAGGCCTCTCTCTCTCTCTCTCTCTCTCTCCTTAAGTAGTCATTATTTTCATAGCACTGTTGTATGTGAGGGTAGATTTATGTCTTTTATATATGGTCTTGCTTTGCTGTGACATGACCCAAGGTCACAGGGGAAAAATCCCATAACAAAATTGGTGACCATACTGGGGATGTCTTCTCCTATTTTGGGTCAGTCTCAAGGTGTCTTGTGTTGTTTTTTACTCCTGTACCTTTTTCCTTTTTTTCTAGACTTCCTTTTCAAAGCATTTTCCATCTAGAAACTTTGTCCTGAGTTTCTGGAAGCCTCCTTTTGGGTTGGCTCTTTTATTTTTTCAAATTTTACAGGTTCATCCGCAGTTTGGATTTGGATGAGTCATGGATATCTATGCTTTTCCTTTGTATGACCCATAGATATCCTCTAGTCCTAGTGTACATAGTCACATATCTATGTAAAATTTGAATTTTTATCCTTTTTCTCTTAGCTTTGGAAGATCTAGTTTGGTATTTCAAGATAATCTGAGCCTGCTGGATTGGATTTTTCCTTTGTTTGATATGTAGAGTCTCTGAAAACTCTTGAATAATATGAAATATATTGATTTTAGTTAGTTTGGTCTTTTTTCTTTCAAAGTTCTTCATATTAGTTGAAAGGTCAGTTGTGAACTGCTAGGGTCAATTTCAGGTTTGATTGTTGTGCTTATATGGTTTTTGATTGTTTTCTTTCTTCTTATTTACCTACTTCCCTTTGTTCATAAAAGAAAAAGAAAAATTGCATTCTCATTTGCATTCCATTTCTTTTAGTAAAATAAAAGACAAAAACAACTTGATTGTTAGTTATTCTTTCTCTTGATCCCTTGCCTTTGAAATTTTCAGGAAAGGAGTCTTGTTTACTAACACTCAGGTCTTTAGGCATTTTGTTTGTTTTGATAGTTGTTGATTTTGGTTATAGTAGCCTTCCATAAAATAAAAGAAGCCATGTTTGCAATTTTTTTGCATTTTGTTTTGCATTGCCTTCAAAAAGTATTTTAGGTTGCATTAAAAGTGATTCAAAATATTGCATACAAGGAAAAGGTATTGCTTTCATTTTCAAAAGTATAAAATAAAAGAGTTTGTGTATCTGAAGCGTTGTTATCACTTCTCATTTTTAGTGAAGAAACCACATTTTGATTTATGTTCTTAAAGTGTTTTCCTTTGGGTCTATCAAAACATCATGTAATATTCATTCGTACCTCTTTGTGTAACTAAGAGCCCCATAAAATGAATGAAAAATACAATTTATTAGAAATTTTCATTTTGTAGGGTGAAAAGACTAGTAACATGCTAGGGCCTTGGTTTAGGTTGGAGAATTAATTTCTCCAAGGCCATAAAAAAAATGTAGGAGTCTAATATAGGGAGAGCTTAAATCCAATTGTCGTATAAGTATAGTCGGGATCCTCCTCTAACATAGGATATAAACATGAGGTCGCGCAAAGGATAGTCGAGGAGATACCCCTTGAAAGATTAACTAAGCGTAGTGGAGAGATCATGTATTAGGGACCTTTCCTGAAGTGATACTGATTCATTTGGCGTCGATCCTCTAAAAATTTTGAACCTGGTTGAGCTTTTCCTGAAGTGACACTGACCCTTTCGGTGTCATTCCTCTGGAAATTTTTGACCTAGTTTGAGTTTTTCTGAAGTGGCATTGGCTCTTTTGTAGGAATTCCTTTGGAAGAGTTTTGGGCTTAGTTACCCTGCCCATATGTTCGATCCCAACTGTCAATTGTACCCGCCAAACATTGATTGAAAGTTGGTGACCTTAGTGGCCATTCCTAGGGATCTTAGAGGTGACTATAGGGGTTTGTCGTGGTACCTGTGGCAGATTTTATATCACACTTTTCAGTTCTACTGGAGGGTGCCCCCTAAATCGTGGGTACTTGTACTGAATAATGCTAGTCAGTGGAGGTTGAGATAACTACGTCTCATTCCTTCATTCGTTGGTCCATGAGACTCCATCAACCCATCCCTCCATTCAGAAGGCCCTTACCCTACCTTGTGACTATTGTGATCTCAGGACCTAATCCACCAGAGTCGATATATAACGAGGTCATCTATGTCTATTGTTTCCATTTAGGATTTTCATAGTGGTGTTCTTAATGATTGTAGACTTTCTTAGGAATGTGTGTATGCAGTTGCCCAGAGTTGACAACTCAAAGTGGCTAACCAATCATATCGTAGATCAAGGAGAATTCAAGGTCTTCCACTAGAAGAAGAGGTTAGAAATAATTCTCCCCCGCCTCCATTAAGGCATCGTCTTGACCAATCCAGTGATTTTGTACCGACTAGTCCAGTCGAGATCTCAACCATGAAACTCTCAGAAGTTAATGCTTTGGAACCAAAGGTTGTAACTATTGAAGATCTCAGAGTTGAAGAATACACTTTAGCTTATAACCCTCCTCTAACCAGAACTTTCCCATCACCTGTGGTGCAAGTTCCGTCACCTAGATTGAAATTTACTGATAGTATCCCTCTTCACTAGGCTGCTATGGATGACACTCCACAAGTGTATGGGTAGGGAGTCCCCACAAATTCCACTTTGGAAATAGTCACCAATGAAATGTTTCCTCCTAGTATGTCTAACATAACAAATAGTGTGGTTAATTCCACCATAGCCACTCCGATCAATATCACTACTATGTTGATCATTGGTTCTACTCTTTCTATGGGTGCAAACATGTCATTGTCATTGACAACAAACAATTTCTCATTCGTTATGTCATCGATGGGCATGGTTAATGCATTGATTGGTTCCCAGTCAATGTACCAAGTTTCTAACATTGGTGTAGGGAGTTCTTCAAATCCCTACCAAGCGATCCCTTAGGGTGGATGTCACATTCCTCCATCGTTCCCATCCATTGGGAGTAGGGAATTCACGTCTTTCGGTCCTAACCCCTTCGGGGGATGGGGCATTTCTACAGTTGCTGCTATCATTCCATACACTTCTACTCCATTCACATTATACAGTGGATTCAGGAGTAATCCATTTTCCGCATCCAGAGTGTCGACAGGGGGGAACTCCTTCCAAGATTAGTGGAATCCCATGCAAGGGTATTTTCCTTCTTAAGGGATTCCTTTAGGGAAGCCCTTTCTCGGTCATTATAAACCCATGCAAGGGATAGTTCCTTCGCAAGGAGGTTCGGTAGGGGGAAACCTTGTTTTTCCATCCAAAAATCAAATGGGTGGAGGTTATCCTCCATTCAAATATATCCAACAAGGCTTTACCCAAATATTTGGTCCATCGACAAACTCTTCCTGGAAACCTAATGCTAGTTACAATCCAATACCTTCTTTTCATGTTGCTAATCAATCGATGATGCAACCTAAGATACCTTTTCTCGCAATTCTTTATTTCCCATATTTGTCTAAGTTGGTGAATGAATTGATTCACATGATCCAAGCTAGACTACGATCCCCACCAAACTACCCTCAGACATACCAAAGTTCGAAGGAAAAAGTGGTGAAGACCGACAAGACCACGTAACGACATTTCGCTTGTTTTGCTCGTCCAATTCATTAAACGATGACTCCATCTAGTTACGATTGTTCTAGCATACCCTCACTAGGGACATCGTGAAATGGTATACAGAGTTGGAGAGGTCTAAGTATGTGATGTTTGGTGATCTTTCCATGGTTTTTATCAACCACTTCCAACTCCCTGTCCGATATGATGTTGGTACAAAACTTTTGGAAAACTTTGAACAAGATAATGCCACACACATTTCTGAACATATTTGGGAGTGGAGGAGGTGGAAGCGCTTGAATAAAGCCACGGTTCCTCCATAGTTTCTCTTATAATGGTTCCTTAAGTCACTTCTTCCTTATATTTCTAAGGATGTAGCCACTTCAAGAGTGTTTATAGAAGAGCAGGCAATCTTTAGAGCACAAAAACTATAATTGATTTACTCTCAATCAGGTATTCTCTATGCAATCATGCCCAACTCACCCACGTTGAATATCGACTTGGAAAAACCGAATTCAAGACCACATGGTGATGACATTGTCGATTCCTCTCAGAGAAAAGCCGAAAATATGGTCTCTAACCAGATGCAACAATTTTCTATACAAAAAATTGTGGTCGATCCGACCACTAGCTCTACCACTCACTAATCAGTCTTCATATATACACACTATGTAATTGAAGACTCAAAAGGGTCATCGGTAGCCTGGAGAGAAAAATAAAGGAAAGGGAAAGAAGGGTAGTGGGGGCAACACCAAAAAAGACAATAATAATGTTGAGGGTGAAAAAAGTGAAAAGAGGAAGGTGAAGTATGCAAGCTAATTTGTGGGGATGATCACCTTACTCATTAATTATTGAATATGGAACAAGCCCAGTGCTTAATAAATTTTCAACAACAACAATCTCTTGTATTGCAAAATCCATTTCTGCAAGGACAAAATATGCAGGTTGGTTCTTCCACTTCCAATCTGCAAGGGGGGCACTTCTAGTGCATCTTTGCAGGACGAATCTTACTCCTTCGTTAACATGGTTAATTATTCAAAGTTAAAAGAAGAGGAGGTAAACCTGTCGACCAAAAATTATGATTATGGTAATACAAAGTCGACAACGAAAGGAAAAGAAACTTGTAATCCTTGGGGGCCTCTCCATATAGAAAACCCTGAGAAGGAAATAATGTCTCACATACCAAAGTGTGTGTACAAACGAGCGTCACATAACCCTAATGCTCAATATGCACCCAACTATTTGATTGTTGAGGACTTAGCTCAAATGTTGTGTGTGATATCTTCTTTAGAGGTGCTTCAAAGTTTCCCCGCGCAACGCACCACATTGTTATCCATGATTGGAGTGGCGGATTATTCCATCCCACTCACTATGAAGTTCGACGCTACTAATGTGAAGTCTCGCCTTCTTTATCATGTAGCCTTCCATATTGACGTTGTCTATGTAAAACAGATCATCAGGAGGACCATCATTGACGAGGGTGCTTATATGTGTGTCATATCCATGTCCTGCTGAAAAGATATTGGCTCTCCAGAGGTCACACCTTCTCCCACTTTGCTAATCGATTTTGATGGACGATCTTTTAGGATGCACAAAATTATTTCGTCTTTTCTGGTCCAGTTAGGAGGAAAGTTTGTTTCCATAGAAGTAGAGGTAGTCGACACACCACTAGACTATAATATGTTATTGGGAAGGAGTTGGAATTACACAATGACAACTATCGTCTCATCGGTATTTCAAATTTTATGCTCTCCACGTGAGGAAAGGATTATGACTATCAATCAAATGCATTTTAACTACTCTAGCTCTGTGGAAAATCTAGGATCCACCGTTCCCTGGATTGAAAACTCTTAGTCGACAACTAAAAGTATTTTTGTTGGGATGTTCCCTTCACACATGGGAAATTTTGATTTCCCAGCATCAATAGCTTATATTCGTGCCACCCCGGATGACTTTCAAAAGTCAGATAGTCCGGCTCTGGTGAAAAGAGTCACATCGTCTAGAACTTCATATCTACAAGATCCATGGGTATTACCCTTGCGGTGTGAATCATTCAATGGTCACACACATGCTAGGATGGCTATGCCACTATATGCAACTAATATTTATTATCAGACTATTCAGCACACCACTAGAAACCATGATCAGACTCCTACACAGACAAAGGAGGACTATCTGTTTCCAGATCCCATCTGGGCTCACAATTATTCAATTTCCCTGTAATGTCTTGAAACCATATTTCCTTCAGACAAGGCTATCATTGAGACAATGACCAGAGATGAAATTCCATGGGAGGATATACATCATAGATTGTATTTCCTCCCCAAAATTAGTTGTGTTGAAAGAGGAGAGTTCAAGTTAGTTGTGAGTAGAAGTGTTGGTCAGACGGTAAACCCCTTAGCTAAGAATGGTATATATGTCAAGGGGAACATGGTCAATATATTAGAAACTATCATGATCAACATTTATAGAACCCCTGATGTTGTCGAGAATGTTTTTATAGGGGAAAATTTTTCTCAAGAAGAAATTCATCAGTATACCACACTTTTTAAATATTTTCGGGATGTTTTTTCTTGGTCCTATGAGGAAATTCCTGGCATATATCCTCAGATTGTCAAACACGATATTCGTACATGAAACAATTCTAAGCCCGTTCGATAGAACTTGTGAACGATCAACCCAAGGAAAGAAACAACAATCAAAGCTAAGGTGGAGAAGTTGCTTAAAGTTGGATTTATCTACCTAGTGTCATTGACGTAATGGGTGTCCAACCCCATCCCAGTTGAAAAGAAACAAGGCACGATTCATGTATGCATGGATTTTCTTGATTTGAATTTTTTTTCTCCCAAGTATAACTTCCCTATGTCATTCATTGATCAAATACTTGACGAGTGTACGTGAAGTGATCTTTTCTCTTTTATGGACGGTTTCTCTGGTTATAACCAGATACAAATCTACCTCGAGGACCAACATAAAATGACCTTGATTTGTCCTTGGGTAAACTTTCCATAAAAAAATATTCCCTTTGGCCTTAAAAACACTGGAGCCACCTTTCAGTGGGCCATGATGTTCACTTTTCACAACCTTAGGCACATTGTGGAGGCTTATTTGGATGATCTCACCACCCATTCACATAAGAGGGCGCAACATCTTTTACACCTCCTCCTTGTCTTCGAAATATGTCGTCACTATAGAATTCACTTGAGTCCACACAAATGCATCATTTGTGTAACGTCGGGATGTCTCTTAGGATTCATCGTTTCGATTAAAGCTATCATGGTTGACCCTTTAAAGTTTGGGGAAATTACATAGTTGCCTCCCCCGTGCACAGTACATCAACTTCAAAGTTTACAAGGAAAGGTGAATTTTCTTCGGTCTTTTGTACCGAACTATGCTAATATCACAATAGGTTTTTTGTGCCTTTTGAAGAAAGGCGTTCCTTTTCATTGGGATGAGCCAACATAGATTTCTTTCCATGCGTTGAAGAAGGCTCTCATATCCACTCCCTTGATTATCGCCCTAGATTATAATCGTGACTTCCTACTATATCTTGCAACAGTTGAATCTTCAATTGGCATGGTCTTCATTTAGGAGGATGATGAGATCCAAGAGCATGTCATCTATTACTTGAGTCGTGCATTGTTAGGTCCTAAGCTAAAGTACTCTCACGTCAAGAAACTGGCCTTAGCAACATTCCTTGTTTTTTAGCATCTCTGACACTATATCTTATTAAAAAAGACAATTGTCATCATCTATGTTAATCATTTTCAGTATGTTTTGACTCAACGAATCATTGGAGGGAAGTACAAAAAATGAATTGTTTTTCTTCAGGAGTTTGATTTGGATTTTCCTCTGCCAAGTCCAAGAAGTCGTTACTCTTTTCCGAACTTATGTCGGTTTTTATAGTAGATATTAAGGATAATGAAGTTAGTGACTCATTTCTGGATGATCTTATATTCCTCATCTCTTCGTTCAATTCTTGGTATGGGGATATCATCATTTATCTCCAAACTCTAAAGTTCCCTCCACATTTCTCTCGAGACGAGTGATGATGGGTCCGTCACCTAGCTAAGAATTACCTTATTATCACCGACACTTTGTATCGACGAGGGGTTGACTCAATTCTACGTCGTTGCTTAAATCATGAGGAAGATGAGTTAGTGTTGAATGAATGTCATAGCAGAGCATGTGGTGGTCACTTATTAGGGTTGAAAACAACCAAAAATATTTTGCACGCCAGTTATTTCTAGCCTACGATCTTTAAATATTGCATCGAAGCGGTCAAGAAATGTCATCCTTGTCAAATATTTACCAAAACGATGTGCACACACCCTACTCCCATATTTCCCGTCATTATTGTCGGCCCCTTCATGAAGTGGGGGGTAGATTTCATGACATTCCACCTAACTTCGTATAGGGGGCATCGATATATAATAGTGGCAGTTGACTACTTTACAAAGTGGGAAAAATCCATGCTGACATTCACTAAAGATGGGGAAACCACAACACTATTTGTAGTTAATCAAGTTATAGCTAGGTTCGGGGTTCCAAAAGAGATTGTCACTGACTACGAAAATCACTTCTAGAACTACATGATGTCGAAATTAGCATCTAAACTGGGTTTCAAGTAGGAGCATTCATCTCCTTACTATCCTCAAGCTAATGGTTAGTTCGAGGATGTTAAAAAATCCTTGAAAACCATTTTAAGGAGAACTATCAACTCGACCAGGTCAAATTAGCATTTAATGTTATATCCGACATTGTGGGCCTACCAAACCTCTATCAAAATTGTAACATGATTCTCACCCTTTCAACTTGTTTATGTAGTAGAAACAGTTTTGTTGATTGAATGTGAAATCCCTTTACTGGAAATTGTTGTTGAGATCCTCTCTAACATGAATCATCTTGAAGAGCTCCTCGTTTATTTGGAACATCTCGATGAACAACGTCAAGATGTCTCTTTAGCGAATGAAGTGCATAAAAAATGTGTCAAGTCCCAATACGACAAGTCTGTTCATCCTAGAGTGTTCTCTAAAGGCAACCTTGTTTTGGTCTATGACTAGGATAAGGATGCATTAGGAGAAAAAAAGTTCAACCCCTTGTGTCATGGTGCATATATAGTAAGACGCTTATTGGAAAAAAGGGGCTTACAAGCTAGCTAATTATGAGGGTAATTTGTTTCCAGAGCCAAGAAATGGGCTCTACCTTAAAAGGTACTATGCTTGAGCCTCATGACTCAAGTACTAATTATCTTGTGAATATGGTTTAAATTTTGTACATAGGTTATCTAAGTTTTTTTGATTTGTTTGCATTGTTAATGGTTGTTCTTATGTTGTATGGTAGATCCTAGGGGAGTCGTCAGTTTATTTTGGATTCGTAGATGGTGCTAGTCGCCACACGTGGAAACTCACTTCCGCAACTTGGGTGATCTATTCACCCACTAATGAGCTGGTGTCCACTGGAGGTGTTTGTATCGAGGAAACTACAAATAATATAGTTGAGTACAATGTCATTATCAAACTTTTTCAATATGCTTTGTCATACAAATTTTGTTTCCTCTAAGCTCGTTGATCCAAAAAAGATCCAAATAAGGCTAAGAACAACTTAGAAATCATAGAGGCAACTCATTATGATTAGAATGGATTCACCACATAAATAAAGGGAAAAAATTCAAAGTTCCCAAAACTCAGTGAAAATTGCATGATCGCGAAGAGCGCGTCGCAATCTTTCTAATGGCGCAAACGACTCGTCAAACAGAGTGAAAGATATTCACTGTCAAAGTTTGGTCAACCTATCCCAGTTAGCTAGGGATGAGTTAGCATCTGTATTGCTGACGTTAGAATCTGTACAACACATGTGGTAGGAGCAGGGAAGTGACACATGGCATGATGATGTGGCAGCACCAGGGGCTACCTCGGGTCACCCGGTTTTGGTGTTTTTGGACCGATCCGTGGACCAATCGGATCATGTCACTTGGCAGTCCATACAGTCCATACAACTGACCTGGCATGATGATATGGCGTGTTGACTTGGAAGGTGGCAGTGTGGACTAGTGAGGGGCCTCCACATGGCCCAATCAGAAGCTGCCACGTGGCAGACAGGAAATGCCCAAGGATAGCCCGTGAACAAATTTTTGAAAAAAAAAGGTTGGTGGGTCTATCAAATATGGAGGACCATGCCAAACCTATCCACAATTATATATTGTTTGGATATGGGTCTAGTAGCACCTTTAAACTGGCGGAACAAAATCATATATATTTACACCATATAACAATACATTGCCAAAAGGAGTTTCTGCGAGGTTTGACCCCGAGACCTCTGCCCTCAACCAACACCTTAATATATCTGCCCCTAACCAATAGGCCGTGGGTACCACATAGTAAGAAATGCCCATTTTAATTATTAAAAGGTGCATCTACCCGACCACGGAGGGGGAAAAAAGGCGAGCGAACCATATGACCATCTGGGCATGCATTTCGATGCAAATGATAGTCATAATTGGAGGTTGTAGAGGGCACAAAAACTGAGACATAATTCTTTTTGTGCCTGGGAGTGCCAGAGTCAGATAAAAGCATGGAGACAATCATTTTTGGGTAATTCAATTCCATGAATTCAATGGTGCTGTCTGTTTTCTGATCTGAGAATTATTTCTGTAGCTTGATTTCAAAATCAGGTATACCTATGTATTTTGCCAAATTCTTTTGCTGAGTTAATGAAAGAGTCTACCCATTTGAGAGTAGGACCCGAAGATGTAGTCCACTAGGGATGAACTCCGTCATCAAGTTTTGTGTTCAGATATGATGCTTATGTCTCTTCCTTTTTAAGTTTTTCCTTCTTTAATGGTGTACTTTAATTTATGCTCATTTAATGCAATTATTTATAAGTCATGATGAAAATATCTCGGATCATGTTGGTATCAGAGCAGTCATATTTGACTTGAATTGTTGAGTGTGAATGCTTAATAGGGACAAACATAAGCAGGGTGAAGGAACTCTTAAGACTTTCAATCCCGAAGTTGGCCATGCATCCTGAAGGAAGAAAATGGCAAAAGAGGACAAGCATGATGAACATGAGAAAAACTTCTACATGGTCTTTTATCAAATGCTAGAAATGGTTGAACGAATGTATGGAGATTATGAGAAGAGGATGAATAAGAAAGTGAAGAAAAAGAAAGCACATGTAGATGATGATGCTTCAATAAAACAAGGGGCTGGGGGAGATCCTCTTGAGCCTCCATCTTCACCTTCAAGTTCTAGTTCTTCTTCCTCTGAGCATTCTCATCATTCTAGCCATAAAGCCTATTTTAAGAAACCATTATTAAAGCTTGATGTAAAATTTTCTTTACCTATGTTTATTGGAGATGCTAATCCCGTAAAGCTATATAATTGGATCCGACAGGTTGAAGTGTATTGATGAGTCCAACATATTGATAAAGAGGAAGTTAAAGTGAAACTGGCTTCTCTTCGGTTGGAAGGCACTACTCTCATATGGTGGGAGAGCAAGCTTAAGGACAGAAGTAAGTGTGGTAATCTTCTTTCCTCATGGGCAAAATTTAAATCAACGATAAGGAAGAAATATTATCCAATAGGGTATTTACATAAAGTAATGATGGAATGACAAACTTTAAGGCAAAGTAAAGGTCAAACTGTACAAATTTTCACAGAAGAATTTAGGAAGAAATATCTTGCATTGAGCATTCCTTTGGATTCTCATGAAACTTTAATGAAGTGTATTGGCGCACTTCACATTTATATTCGTCATACTTTTCTCTTGTTTAACCCCACTAGTCTTGACGAAGTTTGTGTGCAAGCCACTCGCCTTGAGAACAGGGGGAAACATGTTCAAGAATATCCCACAAAGAAACCTTCCAATCTCCCACATAAAAATTTTAAGAAGTTTAAAAGGAAGGACAAGAAGACTTCCACAATGGCGAGAGAAGAAGGAAAACCATCTTGCACTCATTGCAAGAAAAGCAATCAAGATGAAGAACAATGTTAGAAACTGCATCCAGAAAGGAAATCGAAGCAATTCGATGGAAAAGGGAAGACAAAAAACGTTGCTAAAGTGAAACAATATCTTGGTTATGATTCAGGAGATGAAGGAAATATCACAATGGTTGGAGTACAAGATAAAGATTATCTTCATGTTAGTTCAAGTTCCAATAATGAATCTCATGTTGATGAATGAAATATGAATGAATTATTTCACAGAAGAGTTGTATCTAAACACACTAAGATACATTATTTGATCAGGGTTCCCAAGTAAACTTAATATTTGAAGCACTTTTCAAGAATATGGGTCTTGAAACGAAACCACATCTGAAGCCTTATCCTCTTGGTTGGGTATGTGATAAAGAAAAAATTAATGTCACCAAATAATGTAGGATCAAATTTGCTATTGCTTGAAATTTGATTGATGAAGTGGATTTGGATGTTGTACCACTTTATATATGTGGCATAGTGTTGAGAAGTCCTTATCTTTATGATAGAAAAGTAGTCTTCTTTCGGCATGAGAACAAATATCACCTTACTAAAGGGGGAGTGGAATATATTGTTAGAGCTCACAGCATGAGGGTAAATACACCACTTGTTAGTGCAGGGCAAATGAAAAGACTCATAAACACTAATAAGAGATATGTACTCATGTTCGTTAGAGAGAAAGATGTTGGGGCATCCGACGCTTTCCAAGGGTGTGATCCATCACATAAAAAGGAATTAATTGATATTTTTTCTAAGTATGATGATATTTTCCAGGAACCATATGGATTACCTCCTAAGAGGGAAATCCAACATGAGATACATCTTCAACAAGATTCTCCTCTTCCTAATGTGGGCATGTACAGGATGTCTATTGTGGAGATAACAGAGATCAAGAAGTAGGTACGGGGCTTATTGGATCAAGGGGTCATCATTCCCATTTCATCTCCTTGTGGTTCTCTGATCGTGATGGTGCCAAAGAAGGATGGCACATGGCAAATGTGTGTCAATTACAGGTTCTTAAATAAAATCACGGTGAAAAATCGGTACCCTCTTCCTCGTATAGATGATTTACTTTATCAATTGAAGAATGTTGTTTATTTCACTAAGTTGGATTTGCGTAGTGGATATCATTAGATAAGGGTCGCAGAACAGGACGCATGGAAAACTGCCTTTAAAACCAAACATGGATTGTTTGAGTGGTTAGTTATGTCGTTTGGTCTTTTTAATGCTCCGACAACTTTCATGTGTGTGATGAATGATGTATTCAAGCCTTTCCTAGATGGATTTGTGATTTTATATTTAGATAACATTCTTATTTTTAGCGGGACATGGGATGAACATGTGAGGAATGTAAAGAAAGTATTGGATACTTTGCAAAAGGAAAAGTTGTATGTAAATTGTCTAAATGTGAATTTGGCAAGACTGCACTTGTGTATTGATCCAGGTGGATATTGGTGGCCACCTACCTATTCCAATTGGACCCACACCATTGTTTCTTTCAGTTTTTTCAGTTTCTTTAATTGTAGCACAATTTACTATTTTTAGCAGTTCTTTGGGTCCTGAACTTTCGGAGCTGTTTTGAGTCCCTAAACAACGTTTTTTGGGCATGAATGCTCTGGAAAATATGAGTCTATTCTAGACTCGATATTCACTATCATCAGTGTAGTCCTCGGATATATATTCCTAACGATGTATCATGTGCGTAAAACGAAGATAGTATGCCAAAGTTACAACCCCGGGAAATTGATGTACCAATTTACCCCAACGGGGCCCATACTCTAGCGTTTCATCTCCTAGGGTTAGGTTTTTGGATGTTTAGGGTTTTCCATTGTTTCTCAGTAATATATAGGCCTTCGAGCCTTATTGTAACAGGTAGTTCAGAGGCCAGTAGCCACCACATATCTTCTCAGATATAAGCTACCAACACCCTAGCTAGTCTATTTCCATTCTGTCTGTAAGCATTTTTCAGTCATTTGTTATTAATGAAATGAAGTCTTATTTTCACTGCATCTCTACATTTATGTGTATTTCTGTATTTCATTGTGTTCCTACATAAATCTAGATTAGTGGTATTAGAGCGGTCTGCTCGTTCTCGATCTTTCTTTGCATGTCCCCAACGAGGTCGGGGTATAAGGAGTTGGGGCTCGATCTGGTTGAACCTTTGCAAGATCAGTCTCGCAAACCCCGATGACCGCCCATGGGGGAAGAAAAGAAAGATGAGGGAGCAGGATATCCTATCAAAATGTTTCTCGAGGAGGCCCTCAAGAAACAAAGGAACGCGATGATGGACAACTTTGCCCAGATTCTTCAACGGATTCCCACTAGCGGCACATCGACATCCAACAACCACTCTGGAGGCACCACTCCTTTTAAGGTACAAGTAAACTTTGACATTCCCATATTTGAGGGCCAAATAGATGCAGATGTCATAGATAGATGGTTGAATCTGTTAGAAGGATATTTCTCAGTTCATGAATTTTCCAACCAAGAAAGGATTATTTTTGCACTCCTCAAAGCCACCTCCCATGTTAAGGACTGGTGGGAAACCTACTCGGAGCAATAGGGCAAGGGGGAACCCTCTTTGTTCTCAACCAAACCCACTTGGAATTCTTTCCAAGATTCCATCAAGGAACAATATTATCCCATGGGGAGCTATGAGGATAAATACATACAATGGACTATACTGTGGCAACAAAGGGACCAAGATGTGCATGAGATGACGAATATGTTTCATACCCTACGCACAAAGTTGGGTATCAAAGATTCAGAGAAACCTTTGGTGTTAAAGTACCACGGTTGTCTGCACAGATACATTCAAGAGGAAATGGAGTTCCTCGACATCTCCTTGCTTGGTGTGGTGTATCAATATTGTGCCAAGATTGAGCAGAAGTTCAAATAGAAAAAGCAAGACTTTGGGTTTGCAAATCAGAAGCAAGGGAAAGGTACCCCCAAACCGCAGAACAAAGGACCAAGCCAAGGTGGGGCAGCCCAGGATAACCTACCAAAGCCACAAGCAAAGAACAACACCACGAAGCCAAAAAAGGACACATGGAAGTGGTGTGAGTTCCATAAGATCTCCACTCACAACACAAGTGAGTGTCGGGCCAAGCAGTCACTGGTAGTCGAGTTGAAGGCTTCTGAATCAGATGCATGCTCTGAATCTGAATCAGAACCCGAAAAGGGGAATTATAGGGGGAAGCAGATTATCGATGCAGAGCCCAATGCCACCATTTCCACCACGAAGATCCAGAAGGAGGAACCAGAAGATCCAAAGGAGGCAAAGCATCTCTTCCATTCCAAGATGTGGGTAAAGGGTTCCCCGTTGCAGTTCATTGTCGATAGTGGGAGCCAGAAAAACCTCATCTCGGTAGATGTCATGAAGTGGCTGGGCTTGCGAACCACAACACACCCACAACCATACACCATCAGGTGGTTGCACCAAGGACGGGACCTCCGTGTCATCCAACAATGTCACCTTCCCTACAACATCAAGCCCTTCACGGATGAGGTATTATGTGACATTGCTCCTCTTGATGTTTCTGATGTATTATTAGGCCAACCATACTTGTGGAAGTGACATGATGTGTATGAGGCCAGGCCTCATGTTATTATTATCACCTTGGGCAATAATCTGTACAGGATACCAGAGATAGCACCGCCTACCACCATCTCTTTGGTTACTACAAAACAATGCAGTAGGCTCATTTACAAAACTAGAAAATTTGTTTTCCTAATGATCCACCCTCAGGGAAAGAGGAAGACTGTGGCCATGACCTCCAGACAGGGCCCTGCTGCACGAAAACAACAGATGGATAAGGTCGTGGAGGAGTACGAGAAAATCTTCACCTCCCCCGCAAAGGT
>SNQJ01S0038719.1:92300-125035 GCA_010110895.2 Picea sitchensis
GCAACACCAATAATGTTGCATACTGCCTCAGTCTACCACCCATTGTGGCGCTAACCACTGTGCTCAACTCTTATGGGCATGAGACTTCTGATTGGACGCTTCTCTACACAAGTGATCCATAATTCGGCCACACATACAATACACTCTTGGAGGGTAAGCAAGTTCCAAATTTTCACCTCTAGGATGCCCTGCTTTGTCACCTGGGACACCTTTGTGTTCCTTCAAGAGAGCATGCAAGATGATTTGGGAGGCGCACTACAGTCGGGTCACTGGGAATTTCGGGGTCGAGAAAACCATGGTAGTACTACAAAAGTATTTCTATTGGCCGAACCTTCGACAAGATGTCGGGAGGTACATCAAGTCCTGCACTGCTTGTGCCATTGACAAACCGACCATCAAGAATCAATGCCTCTATACTCTGCTTCCTACCCCCAGTCGACCTTGGGAATCCATCTCTATGGATTACATGTCGGGCCTTCCTTATACTAATCATGGAAATGACTGTGTTTTTGTGGTCGTCGACTGATTCTCGAAGATGTCCATTATGATGGCCTGGAAGAAGAATATCACAGCAGAAGCCACTGCTAAACTCTTATTTGAACGAGTGTGGGTACACTTTGGGATCCCATAGTCTATCATCTCAGATTGGGACAGTAGGTTCCTCAGTACATTTTGGTCCAGCCTCTGGTCGATGCTGGACACCAAGCTCACCAAGTCCACAACTTTCCATCTGCAAACTAATGGCTAGATAGAGGTCGTCAACCAAATGATTGTACACATTCTTCTCATGTACAACTCAAAGCATCCACACACATGGGATGAGCCTCCCTTATGTACAACATAGCTACAACCAGGATCTCCATACCTCAACCAGCTATAGCCCCTTTCAAGTGGGCTTGGGATTCCAGCCACTATGTCCCATTGACGTAGCCATGCCATTTGCGGCTACTTGGGTAGATTTAACCCATGTCTAGTTTGAGGCTGACAAGGCAAACAACTTCATTGAGAGCATTCAGCACATCCGCCAACAAGTTCATGACATATTGGACAGAGCCAATGCTAAGTAAAAGCAACGACATGATCAACATCGGGTGCCACACAACTTCCAGGTGGGCGACAAAGTGTGGCTACATTTGCAAAAGGAGCGCCTCGCTGGATCCTACCGCAAGATTTGCCCGCTCTGATATGGGCCATACACCATCACCAAGGTTGTAGGGGACAATGCCTTTGAGCTCGATATTCCACCATTCCTTGGTTTGCACCTAATGTTCAATGTGGACTGCCTTCAACCCTACTTTCCACCTCTACTAGACACATCTGACATGGCAGAACAACTCACACCAATAGAGTTAAACCTAGATTGCATGGAACAAGCCACAACTGATCGAATTATGGACACACATATCAAAAACACTCGACAACAGAGGATCCAACTATATCTAGTTGTCAAAGCAGGCCAACTCCTTCACCAAGGCAAGTGGCTCACCAGGGACCAAGTTCAGCAGAAGTTTCCTCATCTCATGGAGAAACTCAACGCAATGGGGACCATTGCTTCCTAAGGGGGGAGGACTGATCCAGGTGGATATTGGTGGCCACTCGCCTATTCCACTTGGACCCACACCATTGTTTCTTTCATTTTTTTTAGTTTCTTTAATTGTAGCACAATTTACTATTTTTAGTAGTTCTTTGGGTCCTGAACTTCCGGAGCTGTTTTGAGGCCCTAAACGACGTTTTTTGGGCATGAATGCTCCGACAAACATGAGTCTGTTCTGAAATCAATATTCATTGTTAGCAGTGTATTCCTCGGATAGATCTTTCTAACGATGTATCATGTGCGTCAAACGAAGATTGTATGCCAAATTTACAACCCCGAGAAATTGATGTACCAATTTACCCCAACGGGGCCCATATTCTGGCGTTTCATCTCCTAGGGTTAGTTTTTTGGATGTTTAGGGTTTTCCATTATTTCTCAGTAATATATAGGCCTTTGATCCTCATTGTAACAGGAAGTTTAGAGGCCAGTAGCCACCACATCTCTTCTTAGAGATAAGCTACCAGCGCCCTAGCTAGTTTATTTCCATTCTGTCTGTAAGCATTTTTCAGTCATTTGTTATTAATGAAATGAAGTCTTATTTCCGCTGAATCTCTACGTTTATGTGTATTTCTATATTTCATTGTGTTCCTACATAAATCTGGATCAGTGTACTTAGGTCATATTTTAGGAGGAGGACAATTGAAAACTAATCCTTCCAAAATTGATGTAATTGTCAATTGGCCTGAGCCAAGAAGTGTAACAGAAGTCCAAATCTTCTTAGGTGTATTCCACTATTGGAGGAGGTTCATTTCCAACTTTTCCTTTATAACAGATCCTTTGCATGTCTTAACCAGTGTGAAGAACACTTTTCAGTGGGAAGGAAAGCAACAAAAATATTTCAACATTTTGAAGGAGAAGATCAGTACCGCACCAGTATTAGTATTGTCGAATCTTCAACAGCCTTTTGAGATTGAGATAGATGCCATCAGATACTCCATGGGTGCAGTATTGATGCAATATCGTAATCCTAGATTTTACCACTCTTAAACTTTTAACCAATCTATTGTTAACTATCCTACATATGATAAAGAGTTGTATGCATTAGTCCAGAGTGTAAAGAAATGGAAGCACTACTTGTTAAGGAAGGAAGCAATCATACATACATATCACCAACCCTTATAGTATCTTCAAGAACAGAGAAAATTTCAACAATCTGGACACTACAGATGGATAGGTTTTCTACAACAATTTCATTTGGTAATCAAGTACAAAAAGGGTACAAGTAACAAGGTAGTCGATATGCTTTCTAGACCTCCTATTGTTGCTTCTATTATTTTGAAGAATAATTATTTATCTCATGATAGATATGTAGAAAAATATGCCATCGATGAAGATTTTAACAAAGTATATGAGAAGTTAACCCATGGTGCACAAGTAGAGAACTATTCTCTACAGGGAAAACTACTCTACCATATTGGAAAGCTATGTATTCCTACAACTAAACGAGTCCATGTAATATGAGAAGTTCACACTTCTCTTGTGTTTGGGAATTTTGGGGTAGGAAAAACTATGGCTCATTTGCATATTTTTTGTTACTGGCCTCAAATGAAAGCAATTGTAACTAAATATGTAAAGGGGTGTGTGATGTGTTCTACTTGTAATCCCACTAATAGAAAACTGGGGCTATACTCACCACTTCATGTTCCATCCCATTTAGGGTAAAGTATATCCATGGATTTCGTAGGAGGTTTACCAATGACCAAAGGGGGTCATGATTATTTGTATGTTGTAGTGGATAGGTTCAACAAGATGTGTATCTTGATGCCATGTAAAAAGAAGATCATTGTTGAGTAGACTGTTATTCTCTTCTTTCAGTATGTTTGGGTTCACTTTGGATTACCCACATCCTTTGTCTCGAATCAAGATACTCGATTCCTTGGGGACTTTTGTAATAGCTTGTGGAGGATGATGGACACCAAATTGAAGAGGAGCACTACTTTCCATCCATAGACCGATGGACAGACAGAGGTGGTAAACTGAAAAATGGTACTTTTTCTTTGAGTCTACTGTAGCAAGAATCCCAAGTTATGGGATGAACATATACCCTATGTACAACATGTGTACAATTGAGATTTACATTCATCCACTCAGATTTCACCTTTTGAGACATGTTTTGGGTACCTACCAAAGGTTCCTTTAGACTTGATGTATGGGAGAGATGTTAATGTGAATTAAGGACACATAGAGGACATATCCCACAAGTTCATCCAGAGGATCCAACAGATACTCCAAGCAGTCAGGGAACAGTTGGAGAGAAGTAAAGCACAATATAAAGCTTGGCATGGAAAACACAGGGTTGATCATCAATTCTAGGTTGGAGACTGGGTATGGCTTCACATCAAAAAGGATAGATTGAAGGGTGAAAGCAAGAAACTCAAGCCCATTTGTTATGGACCCTTCACTATCTTGGAGAAAAGTGGAACCAATTCTTTTTGTCTGGATCTTCCACCTTACATGCAGATTTACTTAGTTGTGAACGTTGAGAACTTGAAATGTTTTTAGCCTCCCATGATCATGGATAAAGATGAGGAAGTTTCAATACCTTCAGTTTATGATTTTTCACTCGAGTACTTAGATGAGTTACAAGAATATATCATCCTGGATAGGAGGATGAGGACTTCATGCAGGGGTGATGTTGATTATCTTTGCGTAGGATTGAAAGGCACCCATCCAAGCAAAGAAAAGTGGATAGAGAAGGATAAAGTGAGGGGACTCTTCCCTCAATTACCTGTTAATTGATAAAAGCTTTTGGTGGTCCAAAAATCTCTCAGTGGGAAGGCGTGATCCAAAAAGGATCTAGAGAAGGCTAAGAACAACTCAGGACTCACAGAGGAAACTCAGGATGCTCAGAATGGATTCAACAGAAAGAGAAAGGGAAAAAATTCAAAGTTCCCAAAACTCAGTGAAAATGGAATGATTGCGAAGAATGCATCGCAATATTTCTAACGGTGCAAAGGACTCGTCAAACAAAGTTACGGATTGAAAGATATTCACGGTCAAAGTTTGATCAACCTAGCCCAATCAATAGGGGATGAGTCAGCATCCATAAAACACACGTGGTAGGAGAAGGGAAGTGACACATGGCATGTTGACATAATCATGATGACGTAGAAACACCAAGGATTTCCACGTGACACCCAATTTTGGTGGTTTTGGACCGATCTGTGGACCAATCAGATCGTGCCACATGGTAGTCTATACATTCTGTACGGTTGACATGGTGTGTTGAATTAGAAGGTGGCAGTGTGGACCAGTGAGGGGACGCCACATGACCCAATCAAAGGCTTCCACATGGCAGGCAAGAAATTCCTAAGGACAACTCATGAACAAATTTTTGAAAAAAAAAGGTTGGAGGGTCTGCCAAATCTGGCGAACCACGCCAAACCTATCCACGGTTATATATCGTTTGGATACGGTTCTAGTAGCACCTCTAAATTGGTGGAAACAACTCATATATATTTACACCATATAACAATACATTTCGAAAATGAGTGTCTGCAAGGTTTGACCTCGAGACCTCTGCCATCAACTAATGCCTTAATAATCCGCCCCTAACCAACAGGCCGTAAATACCACATAGTAACCAATGCCCATTTTAATTATTAAAAGGTGCATCCGCTTGGCCACGGAGGGGGAAAAAAGGAGTGTGGACCGTACGACCATCCAGGCACACATTTTGATGCAAAGGATAGTCATAATTGCAGGTTGCAGAGGGCACATAAACCAAGACAAAATTCTTCTTGAGCCTAGGAGTGTCAGAGTTGGATTGAGGTGTGGAGACAATCATTTTTGGGTAATTTGACGCCACAAATTTAGTGGAGCTGTCTATTTTTTGATTTGAGCATTATTTCTGCAGCTTGATTTCAAAATGAGGTATACTTATGTATTTTTCCAAATTCTTTTGTTGAGTTAATGAAAGAGACTACCCATTTGAGAGAAAGACCCAGAGACGTAGTCCACCAGGGATGAACTCCGTTATCAAGTTTTGTGTTTAGATCTGATGCTTATGTCTCTTCATTTTTTATTTTTTCCTTCTTTAATGGTGCACTTTAATTTATGCTCATTTAATGCAATTCTTTATAAGTCACAATGAAAATATCTCGGATCACCTATTTATACTCTTAGTTGGTTGTGTCATAGTTCAATGGCCTATGTTGTATCTGCGATCCAGTTTTGTTATGTCGATTACTTAGAGTATGTCTCCTAGGGCGATCATTTGATTTTATTACATATATACATGTTCCTAGGAAGTCTAATCTAGTAACTGACACATATACTAATTATGTTCTATATTGGCATTTGTTTCATCATTAAACACAACACACAAACTTCACACATGTAAATATTTCATTATTTGCAAGTAGATTAAGATAACGCACAAACATTTGTATGTGTGTGTGTGTGTGTGTCCAAAAAGAGGTCCATAATACAAAAGTTAGGCTTCTAGCCCCGAATGTTTATAAGTAAACAATGGTGCCCTTGGAACATAAAAGTTTAGGCCTGTAGTTGGTGAGCCCTATCATAGTAGACTACGACGTTCACTAAACGCCAAAAGAGGCGGACCCATGTCCAGGGTACACCAACAATGTGATGTTGCATCCCTAATGGAAGATCATCTATGGTGGCTATTAAGGTCCTAACCTGCACATAGGTAGATCAATGTATTCATATGTAATAAAGGTCAATATTAATAAGGCCTTTCAATAAAATAGAATAAGGCGGATGTAAGAAGACCTAATAGAAGCTTCCGCTTCTAGAAGGATCTTCCTCTAGATGAACTCTTAATAGACATGTTGGTATAAATAAAGGGTCGAGGGTATGAGAACCCTAGCTTGGAGATTATTAGCAGTCTTTGCTATTTGGAGGTTGCCTACCGAGAAGAGGCCTGTGAACATTCACGAGATCAGAGTGTTATTTCTATTGCTATTTCGTATATCATTTTTTTTTTTTTTTTTTTTTTTTTTTTTTTTTTTTTTTTTTTTTTTTTTTTTTTTTTTTTTTGTTCTGCATATTTTATATTTCCGGTATCTTGCAAGTGGTATGAGCGCACTTTCCTTGGCAGAAAATTGTGGGTTTTTTCTTGGTGAGACATATTCAAGTCTTTAAGCTATAGAGATCTATCATTAAGTGCATAAACCGATGGTTGAGGGATTCATACATCTGAGAATACAAGTGTGGTTCATGGCGCACATCATTGGCCACCCTTAGCGGCTTTGTTGGTACCCAACCGGTGGTAAGCGCATCGGACAACACTGATATTAACGGATGGAAGCCTAGATTTCCTGACCCTCTTTGGGAATAAACCTATTGACCGTGCGTTTGCTATGGTGTCGCAGGGAGCAACACTTCGGGAAAGATATCTCTGAGTACGGGTTTTTTTCGGGTATTCTGACTAAAGGTGCAGTCTATCCTCCTTAGTTAGTGCCACGAGATATTGGACCGAGTACTACTTGTTTGGGACTACGCGTAATATGTTAAGAGCTATAGGGCTTAAACCATGACCGTAGAACCCTTGAATACTAACCTTTGGGAACAAATTTAAACATAAACAAATTAGCCCGTGAGAGATCTATTGCCGCTCATTTGTGTTCGGTTGTACAAGTAAATACTCTCTACGGTTCGGAATTTGGGGATTTCGACACTACAACATTCTGGGGACAAAGTACAAATCTTTCGCGTTTGTAAAAAAAAATTTGTAAATTCCTTACCATTATTGAGACCTATTCAGAATTCGTTCATCTCTTCTCCCATATCACATTCATCCTTATCATTTTTTCTGCAAAATTTACGACCCCCAGCTCCTTTTGGGTTTCGCATATATGGCCCCTTACCGCAACCCGAGAACTAGAGTCTACCATCAACACTTGTCGGTTTCCTGAGACCCCAACAAAGAGTGCAACAATTTCGTGCTACTATTTTACATTGATGCATCGTAAATGTGAGTCGTCTGGAGTCTGCAATGGCGAGGAAGTCAAACGAGCCCGACCACCCATATTGAATGCGTCTTTGCATGCTCACCAAACTCAAGGTCTACCAGGTGACTCTTTTCAACGTTTTCTCCATAGGCCGGTGAAACTTCTTCCATTCCTTTCAACCCCATCACTTTCAGCGGGACATATGCCTTTAGCGATTGGATGTAGCAATTTGATGGCTGGGACTAGCGGTTGGGTCACCCAAATGGAACATTATTTCTCTCTCTACAACATTCACGGATGACTTGGCCAAACTCGGTATGGTGTTCTCCATCTAGATCGAAACGTTGGCAATGGTGGCAATGGAAAAACTTCCCATCAAGGGTAAATTGCCCGGACCCAATTTGTGGTTTGTTTTATGAAATCTTTGACGACACCAACCATTTGGGCGTTGACAAAATGAAGCAATGGGAGCCGCGGTGAAGACTTCATGGCGCATTTGAGTTAATGCGGATTTTTCAGTGGAGGCATGGCCCGATGATTTCTTTCGAGGGTGTTTTATCGGTGGCCTCAAGGAGGATATTCATTCCCATGTCCTCATGGTTCGACCTACGACTTGTGTGGAGGATACCAAAAAATCTAAATAAGCAAAACAAATTGTTTCCTCTCAAAGCGTAATAACTTCCTTTATCCCTCGCCCTAAGCCAGTAAAACCCACTACTCCCTCAGCCCCATTAAAATTCCAAAAATTGACCAAGGAGGTTCCGAAATGGTTGGGCGTAAACTCAGGCCTCTATTATAATTGTGATGACAAATATTTCCAGACCACAAAATGTAGGGCAAAGATTTTTATAGCCATCTCACGGCGATATTACGGAAGAAGATGTTGACACTCCACCTATTACTTTCGAGTCACCATAAATCAACGACATACAGGCTACCTCCCTCAAACCCTCTCGAGAAGTGGAACCGATCATTTCCCTCGGTATGCGGCTTCTTTTCCCCAAACCCTCAAGTTAATCCGGTACATCAAAACATCGAAGGTCATCATGCGGTTGATAGTGGTAGCACGTTTATTCATCACCACATTGCCCAAAACCCGTTTCTGTCCATCTTTGTCAATAATTTTTAAATCATGATTGCAATGGTGGTTCTATGGAAAAATGGCGAGGCGTTTATTAATGCGTCTCCAAATGGGTGACTACCACCTAAAATCCCATATGTTTTGCTATTGACATGAATTAGGTTAGACATTGTGTTGGGTGCATCTTGGCTAAGGACTTTGGGTCCCCATTCTCATGGATTTTTTGAACTTAACCATGCAATTAGACCAAGGAGGCCACTAATATAAATTTCAAGGCATCATTGTTGGTTCGCATAAGGTCATCAATTCTCATCGCGTGGAAAAGTTGCTCGAAAAAGGTCATTCCAGTGTCATTTCCCAACTCCGTACCATTTAAACCACAAAGACCCCACCGGTTAACTTCAAGACCTCCAAGCCCTCCTTTCTAAACATCGGATTTCCTCCCAAGGACTCCCTCCTTCCCTTTGATTGATCCATGATCATTCCATTCCCCTTGTCCCGGGGAGCCTTCCCTCATATCGTCCATATACATACCTGCACAAAAAGTGAAATTGAAAATGGTCGGGAGCTCACTTATTGTAGAAGTCATCCGTCCTAGTGAGCCCGCCGCCGATTAAGTCGTAGTGCGAGGAAGAAAGAAGGTTCTTGGAGAATGTGTGCTGACTTCCGTGTAACCTCAACAAACTAACCATCAGGGGCTTAAATTTCCATTCTGTCATTGGTGACCTCACAGCGGATAATTGAGTGAAGACAATTCTTCACCAAAACTTGACCTTAACGGGCTATCGCTAGATACATATGAAAGAGGCAAAAATTCCCAAGACTACCTTTAGACTCATGAGGGCCACTATGAGTTTTGGTCATGCCCTTTGGTTTGTGTAGCCCCCCCTCCACCTTTCAGAGACTCATGAACCATAATGTTAGCCCTTTCTCCGAAAAGCCATTTTGTCTTAGTTTTCTTTGATGATATCCTCATCTATAGAAAAACACAGACCGGTCATCACTCATGTGGATCCAAGTTCTCCATCTACTCTCGACACAAATTTCGAAACAATCAAATGGCACGGTGCCTCGGAAATTAGAATACTTGGGTCATCGTTGGGAAAAGGATGGCGTCGGGGGTGGGCCGCAAAAAATATTTAAACTATGCGAATACACGGCCGCACCAGACTCTCAAAAGGTTGCGTGGATTTTTGGGGCTCACGGGGTATTATCGCAAGTTAGTTAAGAACTTCTGAGAAGACAGGCACTGGACTCTCTAAAGACTCTCTTGGACTCAGTGGAATGGTTTTGAGCCAAGAAGAGACAACCATGTGCACCACTCCAGTTTACGGCCCTTCCTGATTTCAAAGAGACCTTTGTGTTGGAATGTGATGCCTGAGGAGGAATCGGCCATTTGTCCTTATACAGAAGGTGAGCGCGGCCTTCACTAGTAAGCAACTGTTTGAAAGGAATCCAGGAAAACCCATTTATGAAAAGGATATGTTGGTTATCTTGCATGTTGTGGAAATCCGACATCCCTACATGTTTGGGAAATGTTTCCAAATTAATATATACCATCAAAGCCTCAAGTACTTTTTCTCAGACAGCATTTCCCCCTGGAACAACAAATGGGTGACCAAGCTCTTTGGATATGATTATGAGATCATTTACAAGAGGGAAAAGACAATAGGTAGTAGATGCTTGTCCTAAATATATGAAGGCAAAGAAGGATCACCCTCTTTCCTTCATTGTACCCAGATTGGCTCCAAAGGCATTGCACCGAGGGAATGGTTTCAAGATCCCAAAAGTTTGCATCGATCCAACAATTCTTGAGAACAAGGCTTGGATCCCCTAGGGTACTCTCGGCTCTAGGATGAGCTTCGATACAAAGGAGGCTTGTATTTAAGTAAACAATCAAGTTCAAATACGGTAACTAGAGCTTCATGCTACACCACAGTGGGGCACTCGGGGTTCATCAAAACATATGACAAGGTCAAAGCGTTCTTTTAGGGATGGTATGAAATGGGACATCCATAAGTTTGTTGTTGAATGTGAGATGTGTGCCAATGAAATAAGGAGAAATAGTCAAATCTCCGGGCACCCTCAACAGCTTAGATTCCCCCACCTGCTATTTTGGAAGGATATCTCTATGGACTTTATTACTGAACCCTGCAAATCGGGGAATAAATTAGTCATAATGGTGGTGGTGGATCTCCTTTCAAGTATGCTCATTTTTGTGCTCTTCCCACCCATTTACGCATCCATGATGGCTCAAATTTTTCATGGACCGGGTCTTCAAGCTTCATGGCATGCAGCACTCTATTGTTTATGATCGGGCCAATTTTCACAAGCAATTTTGGCAAGAGTTGAACTGGCTTCTGAGCTTCTGGTGCATCTCGGTACCGACTTATCATCCCCAAACGATTGGTCAAACGTAAGTTGTCAACAGTGTTTGGAAACATATCTGAAGTGCTTTGCCTTTGAAAAACAACAACGGTAGGGCTCAATGGTTACCCCTGATGAATGGTGGTACAACACCACATACCATACAGCCACTCACACTTGACTCTTTTGAAGTGGTATATGGACAGGAAGCCTGCCAGTTCTCTCATACTTACCGGGTACCTCGAGTCCAGTGGTTGACCAAACACTTACGGTCCGAGGGGATATCATTCGTACCCTTAAAGACAACTTAGTCGTAGCCGCAGAATAGAATGAAGCTGACAGCCGGTCAAGGTCACTACGAGCGACAATTTGGAAGGATGGTGTTTATGAGGCGCAACCATATAAAGAAAACTTCCCTAAGGCGAGAAATTGTGAAGCTAGCACTAGAATTTTATGGCCTACCGCGGTTCTCAAGTGTGGGACAAGTCACATATCATTTAGCTCTACGCGGTGATTTGAAGCTACATCTTGTTTTCATGTTTCGTAGCAGAAGAAGGTGATTGGAACCAGTGCAAAATTCAAACCAACCTTCGAGTTAGGCTGAAGAAGGATCCATTTGGCTACAACGAGCATTTTTTGGACCGGTGTCGTTACCTATGTCGAGAGAACCATCAAGGAAGTGCTAGTATGGTGGAAATATATGATTCCGGCATATACCACTTGGGAACCGACTACCATTATACAGTTTCTCAAGCCTTGAGGAGGACAAGGTTGTTTTTAAGGTGGTGGACATGTTAGGGTTCTAACCAGCACATAGGTAGATCAATGTATTCGGATGTAATAAAGGTCAATGTATGGAGCCTTTCAATGAAAACAGAATAAAGAATGATGTAGAAGACCTAATGAAGCTTTCGCTTCTAGAAGGATATAGACCTAATAGAAGCTTCTGCTTCTAGAAGGATCTTCCTCTAGATGCTTCTCTTAATAGACATATTTAGTATAAATAAGGGTCGAGGGTATGAGAACCCTAGCTTGGATATTATTGTAACAGAGCACTGCTCGACTGGAGGTTGCCTCCTCGAAGAGGCCTGTGAACATTTCTTTCTGAATCAAAGTGTTATTTCTATTGCTATTTCGTATATCATTTCTGTGTATTGTGAAGATTATGCTGGATATTTTACTGTTATTCTACCATTTATAGCATTTTATTTCTGTTCTGCATATTTTATATATCTGGTATCTTGTAGTGGATATAGGAACAGAGCATGTCAATGCCTCCATGTTTCTCACCACGATCTGTAAGCTCCTAAATGCATCATCACTGGGCCCTGGATTGTCTCGTAGGGAGTCTCGCTGGTCTCATAGGGGATCTATCTGCATGTTTAAGAGATAAGTGTTAATAATATGGATCTCACAAAATACATGTTTTTCTTTTTGTTAATAAGATAAATCTAATAAAAAATTAAATAATTAAATAATAAAAAGAAAAAAGTTACATATATATCCAAGTTCCATGTCAGGAAGAACGATCATGTCTAGGTCTTGGGAAAAATCTATCCCAATGTATGGATAGTCATAGATGGTAGGAATCCGGTGAGCCCACCAATTGAAAAAGTCATCATCAAAGGGATTGAATATTGTTCCCCCTCCTAGGTGTGCTAGTAACTTGGTCCACCGTATCAAAGTTGGCCATGGTTGTTGGTGTTCTTTGACAAAATAATTCAGGATAATACTTGGCACTTTCTCTTGAAGAAAGCATAAAGAACACTCCCAAACCTAAAGGTTTTTCTCTTCCAAAATTTGCAATCTGTGAGTTGGGTCTTCATGGAGGTGAGAATTGTAGTGCTCCAATCAAATAGTGTGGGCCTCAAGCATTCAATACCACATTGCATATGAGACTGTGAAGCTATATGAAAAGATTTTGATCCTATGATCCATGTCATTTTGTAGAGGATTGATTTGAAACCTAGATTAACAATGTTCTTGATAGGTATTTGGGTACCTAATTTATCAGTCCCATCTTCATAGTATGCAACAATGTATTGATCAACAATCATGCCACCTCCTCCACAAGTTTTAATATTAACTACTTCTTCTCTCAAGGAGAGGCTATTGATAAAGTAAATGTCATCCACATTGATGGATAATGAATGGCCATTGAGCATGAATTCCTCTGCATCTGGGTGCCAATATTCTATAAGGATATTGAGCAACCTCCTTTGTTCCTGCATGCCACTTATCAAGAAAAAATTGTGCATCCCACATCGGAGAAGAGAATTTGTTTCCTCCACATCGTCAACCTCTCCATGCTCACACTCTCGCCATTGGATAGACATCCTGCAAAATGCAAAGGAGAAACGGGGATTAGTCTTTTAATTTTTCTTTCCTTTCATTGGAATCCATGGGTCACAATGGTGATAGTTGTGGACATCCACGAGTTGTCTTCACTCGAATCCTGGATATCTACGATTCACGTGTGAATGAACCACAAATATGCAGAGATCGTGAGAAAAGGGGGGGGGCAACCCTCAATTTCTCATGCAAATGTAAAAATTGAAAAGATGAAATTGATAGGAAGGTGAAAAGAGTTTAATTGGTCCAAACAACATGTGTTTTGTCGCTCCAAGCTCCCGCAATATTCACTCCAAGGTAAGAGGGTTTTGGTCAATTTTGGATAATTTTGGGTAAAATGGTGAAATGATATGGTAAATGGTAGATGGTCACTATTTATGAACTTTTAAAACCCACTTTTCCATAGTTTTTTCATTTTTCCTCAATCAAACTAATGTCAATGAAATTTTGTAGTGTTATGGTTTCCTTTTCAAGTGGTACAACTATACTTTGGGTATATTTTGGTCCTTTTCGGTTGGCCGAGTATTTTTCAAGACTTTGGGCAGGTAATGTTTTCACACAACTGGAATTTCAGAATAGGACTTATATGCCTTGCACTTTTTTCATTAACAGTTGTGATCTCCACTTTGCCTTAGGTTCGATTCCATTAAATTGTAACATAAACCCATATCTTTGCTCAAAATGTCGTCTTGTTGATGGTAGATTATACCTTCCATGGGCATCCTAGTTTAGAATCCCTTTGTATTATGGAGCCCATGTTGCAAGTTTTTTGTTAGGCTCGTGAGTCTTGTTTATCCCTGCCATGACTTTGTGTTAAGCCTCGTATCTTCTTCTCATTCCTTTTCTTGCCATTACCCACATGAATCCCTCTCATACATGCCAATTATGTTGGCATTTATTCAGATTTTTCAATAGGTATTTTTTTCTTTACTGACATACATGGTAGGTTCCATTCCGCCTAGACTGTGCATCTATCCATATTAACCACACATTTTCGAGAGGATCAACCCCATTCATTAATGACACTACACATTTCATGTTTCTTAAAGGTATCTCTTACGGATGCTAGAGCTTACCTCTCCATGGGTGTCCTAGTTAGTACCTCACTGGAATTTTTTACACCTATGCTGCAGTCTTCTAGTAGGCTTGGAAGCCCTTTGTAGTCCCGCCATGTCTTTGCGTTGAAGCCTCATGACTTCCTCTCAATCTATTTCTGGATAATGTACCCATGGGGCTTCCAAGATTTTGTTGAGTTGTAATTTCATTACATATTAAACTCTCACACTTTTATGCCTAATGCCGACTTCAACTTGTTATTATTGAACCATTTGCTTATGCATTCCTACTAGTTGCTATCCTTGCAGTTTATGCATTTGTGACTCGACACCTTAACTTGGGAGGAAACATACCCTGAATGTACTTATCCTTCACATGCTTCCTTGCATTGAGCATAGGTATGTTCCTTACACTTTGGAACTAGTTTTCTTGCCCGTGACACTCGTTTCCTCTACTGTACTTTAGCATTCTTTTATTCCTTTTCAGGCTTTAATAATATGAAAAAGATAAAAAAAAAACCTAGAAAGGGGGGGAAAACATCTTTCTTATTTGTTGGCAACAATCTTGTCTCCCTTGAAAAAAGCACAATATTTGAGTCAACATCTCAATGTTTTGGGTTTAGTAGGGTTTTAGGAGACTTTTTTTCATTGTTGAGAATAATCTCCTATGGTTGGTTATTTTTCCAACCATATGGAGAATCTATTGATACCTCCTGTATCACGAACATATCCCAGTCTGTAATCCATGCTTCCTAAGTCACATAATGTGTTGTGATTTTGTTCAAGGGAAGTTTTAGCCCAAGTCGACCATTCTGCAACAAGTCTCTTACTTTTTAAGTCATCCTTCCCATGTCATTCAAGTACATCTCATCATCACAAGTATATTTGTCTCTCACTCATGCTAGTATAGAAGATCCTCATTGAATTCTTGCTAGTAGGTCTGCTCTTATCGACTTCGACACATTGCTTTGATATTATGACCCAGAATAGCACCTTGGGCCTATTTCCATCATTGATAGGTGACTTCTCACTCAACATATGACAAACCATCATTGGTCCCTGACTGAGCAGTTTCCCTTATATTCGATGTCAATCATCACACATAGTCATGTGGTACCTTGGTTTCCATTTGACCCCATTGGTGTATTCGTTGTATTTTTCAATAATCTCCATTATTGGATATTATTCAAAGAGTCTTTGTTGTGCTCTATTCTATCTAGCGCATTCCAAAGTCGTACCTCGGTGTGGTCCTTACAATTTGTTCATCCAAGTCCTTCCAAATATTTGGTCTTCTTCTACCCCTCATGATGGATGATGGAGGATGCCTTAATTACTTCCTTCCAGTGAATCTCTTATTATCGAATTTAACACATATTTCTATGGGACATGGATCTAGAGTCATTTTTGGTCCATTTGGGCTTACGGTCATCAATCGTAGGTTCCCTCGCTATTGACAATGGGAATACATCAATGTCCCCTTCTTGATATATTCTACTAGATGTTCGACACCAACTCATTCATTCACACTTGTTAGATTGTACCATGGTACCTTGATGCCCATTATCATCATCTATGGGTTATCTCACTTTTGTTGATGGTATACATCAATGACCGATAATCAAATAGTGTCTCACTATGTTCAACCCCAACACATATATTCACATGGTGTAGACTCATACCATGAAATATCGTTTTGAATACTTTGGGTGAAGTACGAGCATCACATATTTTGTGCTCTTACCCAACATATTGTACCACCCCTTAGACATTGGTACTTGCAAAGGATCATCATGTTCACTCCATTGAATCTAGATATCCTCTGATTTTTTATTTTGAGACATAGCTCTACTGTGTATCTATTCGTGTGTTATATATTTTTTCCACACTCCATGCATCTTGCTTTGATGGCCTTCCATTTCCCTCTATCGACTCAAATTCCCCTTTTTTTCTCACTCAAAAATACATTTTTTTGTCCATATACGTGAGCCATAGTTAGACAACTCGCGTATACGCATGATGCTCCATTACAACCTGCATACATTGGGTTTTGTGTTAAAAAATTAACAAAACATATCGAGTTTCCATTTCATGTCATGAGATCCATGATTCTTTACCTTCCATATACTAGAAACACTTTGACTCAACCCTTCAATTCCATTTGAAGGCTATAAATTGAGCCATATAAAATTCTTGAAGGGATTACTCATCATTGAGAGCAAAGACACTCTAGAGAAATTTCACCTCATACTGAGTCTGCATCCCTTTGTCCTTGAAATTCTGAACTTCTTGTGTTCAGCCCCCAAGATCTTCTTATCTTGAGATGGAGAAACTCATTTTCTCCTACTACTTGTGAGCTTTCCTTTATGGAGGATTGAAGTGGTGAAGGCCAAGTTGGAGGGACTTAGTTTCTTGGTTTCGATATGTGTTGTTACAAAAGTTTGTCGCCTATGTACTTCTGTTGATTACATTAATATAAATACTCTTTTATCGTCCAATTATATGTCACAAATATTTGTATTACTTTCCATGGGCATATTTGTTATGCATGGTAATGGATTATGCTAGTTTATATGCTAACATTTTGTATAATTTCCACATGCTTGCATATATTGGATATTGAGGACAAGTTGTAGGTATAAATCTTTCGGTTGTGAGATCAACCGTGGTCTTCTTTGGACGTCTAGAGGAGGTATGATTCTATCCTTCTCTTGTTATTATTGTCATTTATCTAGCTTACTTGATATTAGAGTTGATTTATGGGTGTCATTCCATCTGTTGTGGTTTTCCCCTAGCCATAGAGAGATTTTTCTCGTAACATCGTGGCTATGATATATTTTGCATGGATCCACTGTGTATTCCTTGGGACTGTTGAATATAGGTTTGAAATTTTTTTCACCTTTAAAACTAAAACTTTTCTCTTTCGGGATTCAGTTTTTCATAAGGTATAATCCTCGCTATCAGTCCAAAAGACTGATACTGAAATCCCAAAATGATTTATTTTCTTCGTTATAATTAAAGACAAGAAGCTCAAATGTTATTAAAGTCTAGAAGCACGTTCAGTAAATTACTTTAAATCACGATAATTTAAAACCCTAAAGGAGTTAATTAACCATCGTTTTAACCTTTCGGGATTCGGGGTTTACTCGAAACAATATTTCTTCAATACATTTTGAATCGTGAAATCCCGATTCTTGATTTCCCGAAAGAAGTGAAAATCAATCTTAATCCCAATTAAGGTTTAAAATTGTTCTCATCGCGATTTCAGGATTTGGGGTTTAGTGGTGACATACCTCATGTAGCCGCGATCCCCGAAACACCGAAATGCGAAGTCCCAACTCAATATGGATGTTAAGGCTTAAATCTAATCTCATCGCGATTTCGGGATTCGAGGTTTAGTGGTGACATACCTCATATAACCGTGATCCCCAAAACCCTGAAACACGAAGTCCCGACTCGATACCGAATTTTAAAGAAAACTAACTTCATTTTAAAAATACATTAAATGGTAATTAAACTTCTTAAGTACTTTCTTTTCGGCCTCTGTCAAAAGAAGTTTTTTTTTTAATGTTGATTTTAGAATTGCCGAAATACGACCACATTAATAATGGATAGATTGTGATTTCTGTGACACAAATGCGTATCTCAGAGATATTCTCTGCATTAAAGGTATTAAATTCTTGACAACTGCGTCAATACTTTCACCATAAAATGAGTTAAAAGAAAACTAGAGGTCTGTGTTTTGAAATTTATTCTCTCTTTTTTAATTAGAAATAGGATAATACAGTCGATCTTTCACACCTCTCTTCTGCGACGGGTTTTCTTTCCAATACAGAGTCATGGCACCAAAGAAGGGACCCAAGAAGAGTGAAGATATAGCTGGGACTTCCAACCCAGAGGGAGATGTCATATCAGACACCACACCACATGCTATCGACTCAATTAAATCATGGAGACAAATTTATGAAAATCTGGACTGGGAGATGAAAAATTCCCCTAGCGATTCTGAGAATCACCTTCAGAACATAGCAGAATTAGAGCTTCACAAAATTGAAACACGCCCACGACTCATGCCGTACAACGACATGGTAAGTTGGGCTTTGGACAAAGTTGATATTCCAACGAGAAGCATTGTAAATGATCAAGGAGCCATTATCGACTCATTCAGATTTGAACATAAATAGGTTGTGTACAAACTCTCACCCAATCCTAATTTCATTTATAATGCCAAATTTATAGCTGAATTCTAGAGAAAGGAATGCACTGAGGCAGACCAAACCTACCCTGATTTAATCAAAGGTTTGTGGAGATGTCCATCAAAATTTAGGGTCGATACCCACGAAATTTATGCCACGGCCTCTTTGAATGAGTCCATGGTTTATGTAGCCATGATGTTGTGTAGACCTTTTAGCAAAAAGATTTTTTGTCATTTCCCCACAGAATGCGTACCCTTTCTAGAAGAATCATCAGAAGGGTATAGTTTCAATCGGGACAAGATTTTATCTGATAATTTAGCCAAAGAGATTTCAGATTACAGAGTTGCAAGAGTCCGAGGTCAACCAGTGGCCTTCTACATGTCAGCGTACCTCATGGACGCAATTTTTTTTATGACTCCATTTCCCCTGATGAATTGGAATTGGAAGATAACTTGCCCTGAACCCATTCACGAATATCACTCTGAGCTGTGGGAAGAAAATGCAAAAACATTGTTTTACAAAATTTTCCATTTCGTGGTGATACCCATGCATAAAATGTTTTTCAGCTGTGACCCTCCTTGCATTTCTGAAGAAGTTTCAAATAACCTCAAGCAAATAGCAGACTGGTTCATTAAAGAAAGATTCTCCTACATCAGGGTTTATGGGTGCTCAATTCCCCCTCACGCACTTCCAAAATTTCTTCTGGATAGACTAGTGTGTAGGGAAGTGGCACACCAAATAATAAAAGGCGGTATTGGAATAGAGCTAAAGGCAGCTCAAAAGAAGTCCTGGCCCATATTCCCTGTGCACATAGGGAAATTTTCATTACTAAATTTGGGACATTCTAGGGTGGAAGCAGAAGCACTTGAAGAAATTAAACTGGTAAATATTGAGTACAAAAGGCATGACCCTTATCAATTTGTGAATAAACACTTGATAGACTACAATATGAAAGCCTATGAACATGAGGAATCCCCTTGGGATGACCTGTTCAAAGGGACCAAATCTTATAAAGAAGTGTTGGAAAGAGTACAAACACTGTCGTCTGACCTGCAAGTCAGATTTCAGACCTTTCAGAAGCATCGACAGAGTGGTCTTCCCCAAGTACTTCAAGGGGAAGAAATTAACCTCCCCCAGGAGCAAGAAAGCGTTCCACCAGGTTTCGAGCACGAAGCACAAAAGAAGGAAAATTCTGAAAAGGCCCTACAAGATGTGGAAAGGTCTCCACCAAGAAAAAATACCAAAGCAGAGAAAAGGTCAGGGAGACCTCCCAATTCTGGTAAGCCTACTCCCACTTCATCACCAAAGGTTGATGTCAACACGCCTAAGGCAACAGGAGGGAAATGATCTATGGAGCTAAGGAGTCCCATAGCCTCCTTAACTTCCTTACAGTCCACTCTTGGACTGCCACAGATGGGAGCTCTTTTTGTTGATGACCTTACCTCCATTCCCATAGATGAGATTCCTCCTTCCGATTATTTCTTCAGTAGAAAAAGGAAGGCCGTCCTGAAATAGGAGATGCATAAGAAGGAGGGGAACATGGTTAAAAATAATAAAGTCCTGATAGACGGACAACATTTGGAGGAAGAAGATTTTGCTACAGAGGTAGCAGGTTCCATGGGAGCCATGGCAACAACAAACTTTTTTACCGTGGGAAAAATCATAACAAGGATAAAGAAGAGTGATAAAATCATAGCACAATTGCGAGAGAAATTAAAGAATGTTGAGGAAAGCATTAGAGAAGAAATGAGTAAAAGTTTGGAGTAGGCAAGGGCTACTGAAAGGTTAGAGGTTCAATCACTCAGAACGAGTTTGGACGAAATGAGCCAGGAAATAAAAACAAATAAGCTACAGATTACTTAGCAAAGGGAGCACGTAGAACAATTGCAGGCTAGATTAATATCAATGGAAGATCAGATTATAGAATTAAAATCTTTCCAGGCCCAATCACTAGAAGTGCACTCAAAAATAGGATTTCATCAGCAGAAATTGATTTCCAAGATAGAAATTATTCAGAATTACTTTCAAGAAGTAGATGATGCCTTTGAAAATATCATCCTAAGAGAAAAAGAATCCAAAGCAGTGAGGATTACTCTCCAAAAGGCAATTATATATTCAACAGGTGAAGAGGTATCTGAAACTATGAAAGTATCAGCCACAGATAAAATCAGAGGTGACATCATGCTCAAGCTATGTGAAACCAACATAACTGAAAGCAAAAGAATAGCCAAAGAAATCAGAGACGACTGTGAAGAAGTTTTTGATCTTCTAGACAAAGGGTCATTAAATATTGGAAAAGGCCAGTGTACAAGAATTTTGGGACATATCAATATTGTAAGACATCAATTAAATTTTAGGGAAAGTTTGAGTGAAATCCAAATGGAAATTTCACAACTAAGAAAAATTGATGTGACCCTAGTGGACAGGTTGTTAGTTGAGCCAAACTTAAAGCTGCAGTCAATAAAGTTTATAGATAAAGGAGTGGATGACCGCCTTTCTAAGATTCAGAGAAAGGTTTATCTGTTCGAGGCAAGAGATTTTCCAGAACCCCCCCAGAAATTTTACACAGTTCCTGGAGAAATGTATTAAATGTATCAAATCAAAAGAAGGAGAGTCATCAGCAAAGTAAAAGTATTATTTGGAAGGGTTTTACTTCCCAGAAAATGGAAAAATGAAGAAGATCATGAAAACGGTTTTGGATCTACTTTTTAACAAATAGTTAGTCTCTAAGAACCAGGAACTCACCAACCGTCCTAAGATTGGTGGTTTTGTATAAATGTATTTTTTCAAGACTAAGAAAAGGATTTTTTCTGGAGGGAATTGTAAAGAGATAACTTCGTTTTGCCTGAATTAATACAATATAGATTGAAGATTTCAGATCTGGTCAAGCCTGAGTTATGCGTTTCTCTGTCATTCTATTTTTATTTCATACTTTCGTTTGAAGTGTTTCATATGGTAATTTCTATTATAGTGATCGAAAAAGTCAGATCATCTAATCGTTTGCAGTTTTTCCTCTGTATCGGCTTTCAGTAGATATAAGACCTATAAACGTTTTAGGACTCTGAAACTGTATGCTTCTGCAAAGTTATCATCCCTTTTCTTGTATTAACTTAAAATGAGATTCTTCTTAAATTGATGCCTCATTGTTGTTATACAACTACATGTTTCCTTTTTCTTTATTCCGTCCACTGTCTCCTTTAAAATTTGACTCAGATACTAGAAAAGGCCTTTATTTCTGTTATACTATTAATTCATAATTCAGAAGTTCTATTTTTTATAATTTTGAACCAGAAATTTGTGACCCTCGAAAATATTCTTGATTTACAAAAAAGAAACCCTCAGCTTTCACGACTGTTCCAGTTACCAGACAACCCAATATACAACCTAGTCTATTAGATCAAACAAGCATTGCGTTAAACCTATTCAATACCATCTTACAAACAACAAATACATGGGTAGAACTTGAAAGATCATGGGCTGCAATTGAAAGGGATATTATCATTCAAGAACAATGGGAAGCTAGACAGAGACAATTAAGGAATCAACCATGATCTCAGTTTCCTTTAAACTTTTTCTTTTTACCGATTAACTATCTCTACCCTTTTTGGATGCCTTGATAGTATACTTTAGAGCCTTAAAGTATAAACTCAGGAACAACAGGGGCCATGCTTTATACTTTATATATATCACATTGATCCACTGTGTAATGTTCGTGGCCATGGACATTAGTTATACTTTCATATATGCCATGGATCCGCAATGTACTTGATTTGGCGACCATGATTATACCACTCTTGAGCATGGGTATGCCTGAATTGGGAAGGGAATACTCTTACTTGACCTCTGTTGACATTTTTTGTTCTTGGATCAGTTGTTTGGGAACTTTCATTAGATCTACTTCATTGCATCCTCGCCTCTCAGAGTTATAATGTATTTCAACCATCAATTTTCCTTCTGACCTCACACATTAGGGGGAATTTTTTTATACCACAATTTTCCACATCATCTGCATTTTTGAATTGTCTTAGTCCTTATCCCTAGCTTGCAAATCTAGATCCCATCCTCCTGCATCATTTTCATCTAAAAAATGACAATTTTATTTCCATCCGCGAGTTATTAGTGTGCAACTCGTGGATGTTTGTGCTTTGCTAGTTTTCAGGTGGGTTTTCGGTTGGGCTCATTACCAAACTCCCATGACATAAACAACAGAATTCAACCACTTCAACCCCTTGAGGATGGTATATAGGCACCTTTGAGGGCATAGATAAGGAGGACAACCAAGGTGCAAAGTTATGCTATTGAATTTGCAAGATTCCCTATATCCATTCATCCTACACATAGCATCCCCTTGTTTTGTAACTTGGTTTCCAGTACTCCTTCTTCTTCCTTATATGACCATGAGCACTGAGTAGAGGTCATGGAGAATGAGGTATTGGAGAAGATACAATGACTGTAAGAAAATAAATTGCAACAATGTTGCAGAATAGGATGGAAAAGATATAATTGGATAAGAAGACAAGACTTCCAAAAGGAACATACAACAAAGATGAGAGTGATGAGGAATATGTAAGCATGGGGCAATGCCAAATGGAAATGGAGATGCCAGAGTTTTATGGAAGTGAAAATCGAGAAAAGTCGATAGAGTGGATTGAAGAAATGAACCAATAGTTCGAGTGAAATGAGATTAAAGATCCCAAGCGAGTGACAATCTATGCATAATTATGGGAGTAGATGAATATGGATACAAAATTGAGAGGCAAAGCTAATATCCAACATTGGAAAATGATAGTCACCTAGTTAAGAGGTAATTTTTAACTTCCAAGTATACTTTGAAAATGTGTAGAACATTAGAGAAGTTAAAGTAGAATTATAGATCTATAGAAAATTATCTTGAAGAATTCTGTAGCATGGCTAGGAGAGCTGGTTTTATATGATTTAGTGAGGAAAATATCATGTAGTTTGTGGATGAAAATTCCATTTGAAGGAAGATAAGTGCAAAGAAGATGAAGTCATTAGAAGAATATTATCATTTGGCCTTAATAATTGAGAAGACATATATGAAGAGAAAGCATGAGAGAAGGCAATGAGAGGATAAAGAAAAATAAATTCTCCTGAATGTGGTTGCGTAGAGTGTTGATTGTGAAAGTGGAGTGCATGTTGTCTAGGAAAAGATGAGGAAAGTGTGTGTGAAGTGCATGTTGTGGATATCATGCTGAAGGAGAGCGTGAATAAACATTTGTAGCATAAAACTATCGGGAAAATATTGAGGTGAAGGAGTTTGTGCAAAAAACTCAGGAAGTAGCAGTAGAGTTACAAGGGAGAGATGTTGCAATGGTGAGTGATTTTGCAAAAAAAGGTGGTATTGCATAAGAGAATGGGCTTACAGTGGTGGAATTGCAAGGAGATTATGTTACCATAAATGTAATAGTGGAAGAGATGCATATGCGAATGTTTGATTCCCATAATTTTTTCTTTGGTGACTTTGTTGCAGGTGAAGTGGAATACCCAAAAGAAAGAAAACAAAGTGGGGTGGACAAAATAAAAAAATGCAACAGTTGAAAATAGTTGATGCAATAGAGTGGAGATAAAGCAGAGCAACATTGAGTTGAAGATGATTGTAATAGAGGAGTTGTTGCAATGAAAAAAAAGAAACAAGGAGATGCTTAAGCATCAAGCATTGACAGAGTTTGTTGTGACAATGGTGATGGTGCATGAGTGGGAGGATGGGGAGGTAACAAGAACCATTCGGTTTGTAGTAAGTACCATTGAGAGGAAGTAGTTTGAGGTAGTAATCCCCATTATGTGAGATTTGTAGCAATTTCCAGAGGTTGAGGAGTTAAAACAAGTGGTAGAAGAGTTGATGATGATCGTTATTAAGTCAGTCTGGGTAAAGAGGATGGAAAGATGAAGTGTAGTGATATATTACTTATAGTGGAAGATTGTAGAGGTATATATTACAACCAGGAAGGAGAAGGATGTTGAATGGAGAGTGTTGAATGATGAGTGGTTTAGAGTGTGTAAGTGGAGAAAGATGAAAATAAAGAAAAAGATGAAGCCATTAAATGATTGTTGATTTATCAACAATATTATGAGCAAGATGCTCACATATTCCAAACAGGGGAGTTTGGTGCAAGGTCATAATTGACATTGTAGATATATTGCACAATTTCTTACATTTTCTTACTTTAAGTTTTATCTTGTGATTAAAGACCAAAACAAAAAATAATTGTAATTCTCTTTAGTGAATTTTCATCAACCATTGGAATATGAAGAATTGCATTTGGAATTTGAATAGTGAGGATAGTTGTAAGGTCAAAATCCAAGGAACACAAGTATAAATGTGAAGTTTGTGAATAAGAAAAGGGCCCTTGACTCTCCTTTGATTTGTGTAGTGTGGATGGATATGGATTCTAGAGACTCGTGCATAAACTCTCTAAATGTAATGGAGGCTCAAAAACTTGGCCAATCTATTTAATAAATTGTGCATATTTGTTGTTGTGGTTAATTCCATTTAATGCTTTATTATTGTGGTGTATTTATGCTTGTTTATATTGAATTGTAGGATGTGGTGGTTTTCCATTTAATACTAGAATTTTTTTATTTATAACAATTGTAGATAAATTTTTCTACGTGTGTATGATATTAAAGGGGTTCGCACCTTCACTGCATCACATCACTTTAATTCAAAAGGGTTGGAGCAAGAGGGGATGATGGTATGCCTCAAGTTTGAATTAAACTCATCTAAATCATTTTCTTGTGGTCCATGAGGTTTGTAAATATTGTTGTGCAAAACAAAATTCACTGTGGATCTTTGTAAAATATAAGTGCAATAATGGTTTGGTCATTCCTAATGGTCTTAAAATAAATCCTAGTGACCTGGGCATCACACATTATCCACATTGTTTACATCACTTTAATTGGAGCCAACCATCACAAGTTATCCACATCGTTTGCATCACTTTAGTTAGAGGAAAGTCTTGGGTGTTGTTATCTCTAATAATCTCTTGCAAAATGATAGACTATTTTTACATTGTGAGAAGCTATTCAATATGTTAATTTAAAATCAARAACCAATTTCACATACTATTGTGGCTGCTCGTTCATGGTGATTTTGCAAAATARATGTGTAAGAAGAAGAGACTTTATTTCATACTATGATCAATTTTGACATACAATAATCCAAAAAAATATATAAATCATGCAATAATCCAAAAAGAATGAAATCCAATTTATAACATACAATAATCCCAAAATGTTYACTAAATAATCACAACTAAATTCAATATTAAAATATCTTAAATATACATTAAATTATGAATTATGAATTTTCTAACATGATGATTATTTTAAGACTTTGATCAAATTTTAAGACTTTGATCAAATTTTAAGACTTTGATCAAATTAAATGTAGAAGATCCACATTTGATTTAAAYAATTCAAAGAAATTCACTAAATAATAACAACTAAATTCAATATTAAAGTATCCTAAAAACACATTAAATTGATTAGGATTTTCTTAGCATGATGATGTTTTTAAGACTTCAAATTAGATGTAGAAGATCCACATTTGATTTTGTATACCAAGTTGATTTGGTAATTTTTAGTTAGAGAAACCAAAAAAGATACATATTTCCCTTCTTTGAAGGGAGTGTAAGTAAAGATACACGATAAAGGTAACATGTTAAAAAAAAAAATCCATTAGTACATATTATTTTATATAAGAGAAAATGTATCAAATTTTTATATAATTAATAAAAATTGTAGTTTTTTATTAATAAAAAATATAATTTTTTTTCAATACAATGCTAAATATATTAAATATATTAAAATTTATATACAGTATTTAGTTGAAGGAAGAAAGTAATATTTGAGTCTAAACAATTAAATTAAATATTTATCAAATCTTTAAAGAAATTCCAAGTTCGAAAAATTTAGAGGTTCGAAAAAAATCATTAAAGAAGAGTTTTAGCAAATGTAAACTCATGAATACAAAATAAGTTTGTCAAACATGGATTTGTCAAGTGCCAATAGAGATGAAATACACTAAAGTGCATGTGCTAATACAATAGAGCTTTAAGATGCAAGCATGAATTTTGATTTTGATCATATTGTTAAACAATTTTGACATAGTTCAAATTGATCACTGATTAACTTAAAATTAATTGTTTTTAACTTAAAATTGATTGTTTTTAGGGGTTAATATAACCCATCAACCTTGAAGAAAGAAACATAAATTTAAAGTAATGTGGGTTAACATAACCAACTTGAAAAAATAAACATAAATTCAAAGTACTATTATGGAGTATGATTGATGCAATTAGAATTAATTATCAAACTATTTTTTTATATATAATATAAGAGGAAGACTTCTCATTGTGTATGCTAGACATTATTGAAATATATATAATATAAGAGAAAGACCTTTCATTGTATATGCTGTACATTATTGAAATATTTAGGTTATTGAAATATATATAATATAAGAGGGAGACTTCTCATTGTGTATGTTATACATTATTGAAATATTTAGGTACATGAACATGTAATGATTTGTTAAGAATATTTAATATTTTTTTATGTTATTAAATGAAAAATCCTTATGTCATTTATAGAGTTGTTATTTTTTTTAAGCGAAGGTTTTGACTCATACATTCTCATATTAAAATTTCATAAAAACTAATTCATTAAATATTATTGTATATTTACAAATATATAATTAATTAATTAATTAGAAAAAATAATTGAATTTATGTTTTTCCATTACATTATGAATTATATATTTATAAATTTATATAAAATTTTATTGAATTTATTGTTCACATGAAAATATAATATATATAATGTTTGAAAATACAATATTAATCTTTTTTTTTAAACATTTTCTATGAAAAACTTGTGTCTATTAAAAGGATTCTTTTTCTTAAAAAAAAACATCCTTTTTTATTATTATTAATTATAAATTAATTTTTAAAATATAATACTAATTAAAAATTAAAACTAATGATTTTATTTTACTTTTATTTTAACATGATTCATGTAAGGATCTAATAAAAACGTAAAGATTATGGATTTTCTATAAAAGCTTGTGTATAAAATATTGATATTAAAATATGTTTTTAAGTGACATAATCATTAAAATTTTATAAAGTTTTATGTGTGAGAATCATGTATAATGAGTATGAAGTATAAATAGAAAATGTTATATATGTTAGTAATTTAAATGGTTGTGGGATGAAGTGTTATTCTTTCTATCTACATTTTATTATGGTAAAAGTGATAGCTTATCCATTATATTTTTTGTAATTATTTAAATACAATAAATATTACTCCATTTGATCATTTTGTATTACAAAATCTTTCTTTTATAAAAATTATGTTTTTTTTAAAACAATATTAGTTTATGCAGTGAAGTTAACTAGGTACATTAAATGTTTTAAGAACATCCCCATTATCCAACCCAAGAGTCTTACTATTTATTAATATCAATTCTTCCCAACTACCTATTGTAACCCTCACTTCCTCTATTCTCGACTCTCTTTTTCTCTCGGGCGAGTCTTTCTTTTTATCTTCTCTCTCGGGCGAGTCTTTCTTTTTATCTTCAATCTCCCTAATTCCTATGTCTTGTCTTTTACTTCATCCTCTATTCTCGACTCTCTTTCTCTCTCGGGCGAGTCTTTCTTTTTATCTTCAATCTCCCTAATTCCTATGTCTTGTCTTTTACTTCATGGCACCTCCTCAGGGATCAAATTTGAAGCCTTCATTGTCCTTAAGACCCATCAACCTTTCATAAAAGGACATTAAATTTTTTTATGTACAAAAGAAATTTAAAATAAAAAATTGTTTTACCATGAACTGAGGATTATTCCATATTAGTGCAAATGAAGGGTTATTACTCTTACAACATGATAATATTTAATTCTTAAGAATAAATACTTAAAACTTAAGATGAAATGTCTTTACGAATTTCACAATGGTACAATATATTATGGATAGATAGACTTAGTACTTGGTAAGTGATATTGGTTTCTTTTATAATTTTTTTACCTTAGTTTTCCATGCACATACATTGGGACAATTGTGGCCAATGATCTCAATGTTGCATATATATTGGTACACCTATGGCTATTGATCTCCATGTCGAATCTCATATTCAGAGCACCAAATATTACATTAATTTTAAAACTTTCTCAAGAAGCTTTCCCAAGTAGTTGTCTTCAGAAACTACAAAAGTATGTTGAAGAAATGTTCTTTCAAGTCCCTTTGACCATTAGGCCTATGCCTATTTAGCTCAAATTAGAGTAACTTCAATTCATCCCATAAAAGGACATGACTATCTAGTTGAGGTTTCAATTGTGAAATATTTTAGAATATGTGGATGAAACCACATGATGGTTGATGTTACTAAATGTAAAATTGTTCATGAAAACCTTTTGAAGTTCTAGAGAGAAAATTATTCTATAGTATTTATTAATGTCTATATTACTTCTTGAATATGTTAGACATGATATTGTTTCGATAAGTATAAAATATATCAAGCATTTATTTATTTTTTAAATTATGGAAGCCAATACCCATAGTGTTTTAATGTCTATATTACTTCTTGAATATGTTATACATGATATTGTTTTGTTCAAGTATAAAATATATCTTTCAAGCTTTCCGTATATTTTTTGAAAGATTCAAGAAGTCAATACCCATGGCGTTTCGAGATTTATGTCATAAATGTTTGGATTGAAGAATGTTCTTCTCTTGTATTGATCCCTACACCAAAAAACAACTTGCCTTTGTTGAAACCACTATGCATTCATTCAACTTATTTTACAAGTATATTCCAAAACTAAACAATGTACATATATTTCAATATACTATGTTTTAACTTTTAATGATTACTTGCATTGTAGGGATCACGTTTTACATATTTATGAGTGAAGTATTAAAAAGGGATACATATACCAATAAATATTGATATTTAGGCCTGTATTAATTTTGTTTTGTTAACATAGATATCTCTTTTGTTTGGTTTCAATAAAAAAAATTTGTTTATTTTAAATTGTCAACATAAAAGGATTAAACCAACAACCACCTTTCAAATTAAAATATGATCGTAATAATAACCTTCCAAATTGAAATATGACACTATTTAAATTTGAGTCAAGTCATCATTTCATTTAATTTCCATCTTAAAATTTCATCATCTCCCCTACATTTTCTCTAATAATTTCCTCACCCCCACTCTAATTTCCCTCTTAAAATTTCATCATCTCTCCTACATTTTCTCTAATAATTCTCTCACTCTCACTCTCCCCCTCACCCTCATATTTCCCTCTTAAAATTCCATCATCTCCCCTACATTTTCTCTAATAATTCCCCACCCTCACCCTCATATCTATGAGGGAAGTCATCATTTCAATTAATTTTCCTCTTAAAATCCATCATGTCCCCTTCATGATGAGGTTTCCCCTCTTAAAAGCCATGCCAATTGACTCTCCTCAAAAGTACCACATTTAATGTGAATTAAAGTTTTGTTAACTGTTTTATGTTTTGCCTTTTTTCTACCAAATCCACATCATCACTATTTTCTGTTTTCTGTTGTTTAAAATTCTTTTTTGAATGTAGAAATACATTCATCATGCTGAACAGAAAAAACCCCAGTGACACTCAGATTATACAAAAATAATCACTCAAATATCTCTGAATCTAACAATTTCTCCAATACTTAAAACGTTTAGATTACTACCCACAAAAATAACCCAACCACCTTAATCCACTCCACTGGAAAAACACTGGTAACGTGGTTGAATGACCTTGGGGACCCACTAAACTTGATGCATATCCACGAAATAGAGCCAGGGAACTCTGAACCGCTAGGATGGAGGCGAAACAATCCAATGGTTGAAAGGATTGTCGGTCGAAAGGGCACTGACATGAACCCCAGGCTCCCCACAGTTCGCAACAATCAAGTCTGTCAGAGGAAGGAGGGGATCTAATGCCCAGCATGCCTGCGGAAAAAAAGTACTGCCCCCAAGCTCCCAAAGCTCAACAACCATCTCAGTCGTCGGACAAATTGCTCGTCACGGCGCGATTTGTACATTTAATGCTGTTAAAAATTCTCTTTAAAACTGTCAAAACAGGTTAAAACTGTCAAAACACATAATGGAGTTATTGAAACTGTCAAATTTTACAGATTGTTTTGTTCTCAAATTCAAACCATGGATGTACCTGATCAAGAAAATCCAAACCCTGGATGTACCTGATAGATCAAGAATATAGTAAGGATTGTAATGGAGTTATTGAAACTGTCAAATTTTACAGACTGTTTCGTTCTCAAATTCAAACCCTGGATGTACCTGATCAAGAATATAGTAAGGAATGTAATAGCACGCGGTACTATTCCTCTATGAACATGAGAATTACAAAGAAATGGTAGAAGTAGCAGCTTTCAACGCGAATTCTCCCATTAACGCAAGATTTTTAATAAAATTGTGACATGGTAGAAGTTTTTAACTATTGTCTGGTTGTATAGAACGTACCAGCAGTATTTAATGATTGTCTGGTTGTATAATTAGTTATTGTCATAGTGTTTTGCATTTGAATTTGAAAAACTACCAGTGTAATCATACCTTAATTAGTCTCGTTTAAGTTCTTTTCCAAAACCATCACATGAAACAGAATAAACAAAATAGGTAGTGGCGATGGTGGTTGTTTTTTGTTGGAGGATTCAGAGTTGATTTTTGTTCGAGGTTGATCAATATCTTAGTATTTAATTCGTGATCTTAGTTTTAGTTTTAATTAGTGATTGTGATTTTGAAAGTTAAAACAAAGTTTTAATGACGATGTATTAACCAACTAAACCAACGTTTCACTAACTAAATCATCTTCTACTTTAAGAAATAAAAATGTTGAAACCAACTTTAAATTTGCATGATTATTGTAAGTAGCTTGTTTGTAGAAGTAGACTGTTTATTTCTGCAAGTATATGTTTAAACCTGAAAAGATCTTGGTCTGACGTTTGTCCTAGAGCATAAGTCCCTGGTAATGGCGCCACAAAGGAGTGCGAAGGCGAGAGGGCTGTTGGATAGATAAAGACAAAGATATTCAGAAGTTTGCAGAAAATCAAGCAAGCCTTATATTAGAGAAGAAGACCAACTTCCTAGTTAGAAGGTTTTTTTTTTTTCTCAAATTGCTACCAGAGCCAGGTGAATAGTTGAGCATCATATAGAGCCAAGGCTCTACTATATTCATCAAGAGCTACTAAATCAAAACATTGTTTGAATGTGTGAATATGATTTCTCCAACATAGAAATGGCCCTAGCTTTGGGGACATGTAGAGGTTTAGCATGGACATGTAAATGTTTATTTTATTAACTACTTTGTTATAGATCAAAACCAACGATTTGCTTGGTTCTAGAAATGCAACCTTTTTAGATTTTCTATCTTCGAACTAAGCTAGGATCACATCACAAGGGTTCAAGCAAGAGGGGATAATGTTATGCATCAAAGTTTAAACTCATCCAAGTCATTTTTGTTTGGTCCATGCCATTTGTAAATATGTTGTGCATGGTACATTGTGCTTTTTGTTTTATGTCATGTGTAGATATGTTATGTATAATGAAATCCATGCCATAATTTTATTGGTAAATATGTTGTGCATAGTATATTCTGTATCTTTGTAAAATTTAAGTATAATAAAGATTTGGTCCTTATGGTTTTAGAATAAATCCTAATGAGCTAACTATGGCAAGTTATCTATATTGTTTGGGTTATTCTTGTTAAATGTAATAAGCTCTTACAAAGTGAGACTAGTTAGATGTTGTGAGAAATTATCCTTAGTTTTTGACACATGTAGAGGTTTAGCCTATTTGGTATTTTGTTATGGAATAAAATCAATAATTCCCTTGATTCTAGAAATGCAATATTTTTTAGATCTTTTATCTCAAGATGACAACATGATGTAGGAGCATCCACCCTGTATTTATTTTACACATTTTTTTACATTTTCTTAGTTTTGGTTATATTTTGTAATTAAATACAAAAGAAATTGTAATGTAGGAAAACAATTATTGTTTTTAATGAGCTTTTGTCAACTATTATACTATGGAGCATTGTATTTGGAAATTGAACACTTAGGATAGTTGTAAGGGAAAAAGCTAAGGAGACAACACTTGTAATGAAAAAGAG
>SNQJ01S0038719.1:135147-145629 GCA_010110895.2 Picea sitchensis
GAGAGGAGAAAGAAAAATATTTTTTCTTGAATGTGGTTGCAAAAAGTGTTGATTGTAAAAGTGGGATACACTTTATAGAGTAAAATGTGTGTGAAGCGCATGTTATGGATAACATGCTAAAGGAGAGTTTAGAAGAAATATTTTTAGCAGAAGATTGCAAGGAAAATGTTATGTACCAAATGCTTAAGATATCATAAGAAACCAGAAGTACACAACATGTACACTAATGTGAGCATGGATAACAACTCCAATAAATATAAGAGAAATGAGTTACGATGTAACTCCTTAAAGAATAGGAGAACCTCCTCCAAATACCCTAATACATTAATACATCCAAATCACATGTCGTTAATAATCTATGTTGTCCCTTGACCAATTTTTGAGGAGTATTGGTCATGTTTGACCTAATTTTGGGACTTCGACAGGCTGTCAAAGTCGGAGCGCAAGACAAAGAAGAGATGATGGGATCTCGACCCCTTTTAGGGCCCTTTTTGGTATTCAAGATTATGTAATGCGTATAGGAATGTCAGCCCATGGGCTTACCCATGTTTAGGCCTATTTTGTAATGTATAAATAGAAAGCCAGGCAATGTAAGAAGTAGTAGTTGCAAAGCTAACTGCTAGAGTTGGATCTATGTGATCAAGAGTTGTAAGTGCTTTGGTGCATACTATGTGATACTTGCAGAGCTAAGTGAAAGTCATTGCAAGACACTGTGGAGGGCCGTGTGCTTAGATCTACTCATGAAAGGAGGATCTAACGAGATGCGAAGATCTCTGGTCATATGCAGAGTCAGGTTTTCAAGGCTCTGTGCATGTAACTGATTGAAGAAGCCAATAAAGATGAGAAGAGTTGGTGGACGTAGCCCCAGGGTGGGGGTGAACCATGTACATGTTGTGTTTCTCTGCTTTGTGCGATGTGTTGATATGTTTATATGTTAATGTGCTTAGTGCTTTAATATAGATGAATGATTTGTTGATGCTTAGTGCTTAATATTATGGATGGATGTTAGATCTGACTGATATACATATGATTAGTGCTTGAATATCCTAGATCTAATTTGTCTTGTCGTGCTAAGTGCTGCTAGATGCTAAGATCTGGTTGAATACTGTGATGCTTTGTAATTAGGGTTTAACTGCGCTATACATGAGATTGAATATTGATGAATGCTAACTTTTGAGTGCTCTGTTAAGTGTTAGAATCATAGATCCGTGTCCCAGCTAAGGTTGCAGATATATGAGTCCTGCAACCACCCCTGCCTCTACCTCGGATGAGACTTCATCTACTTCACAGGTGTTGCTGAAAGGGCTAGTGGTTAGTGTTTTGTTGGTGTGATGTTGTAACATTGAACCCTGGGTCTTCCCCTGTGCCAAAAAATGGTTCTGTTGCCGGGACCTGAAACTGTGATTGCTGGGAACTGAGGAAAAAGAAGCTTTGTGCAGAGATTTGACCGAAATTGTGAAAGCTCTGTGCGTAGATATGTCTCTCTAGTGTGAAATATTCTACTTGATATGTGAGCCTTCGTTCTAAGAAAAGAAGCTCGATCTGAAGAAAAGAGGTAAGATCTGAATGCTTTGTGCTCTGATAGAGGTAAGAATAGTGAAATTTTTTAGATCTAGAAGCTTTGTGCTCTGCTGAAGATAAGATTAGTGGAAATTTTTGTTTCTAAAGTATGGATCTAGGTATGTTTGAAAAGATTTGTCCTAGATTGAAAACTAAGGCACTGATAGATGAAAGAAGATTTGATATGAGTCTAGATCTGATAAGAATAGTGAAATATATGTTATACCTATGCATAGAGAGAATGTTTGGACTAACAAATGGATGCAGGATCCTAGAAATATTTTTTTGCAGGTTAGCTACCATGATCCTATTGCGCAATACAAGAAAGGATGGGGATCATTTAAGAGAAAGAGAGGATTAACTCTTTGTTATAGTCGCAGAAGACTGAGTCATCTGGCTAGGGCATGCCCTGGAAGAAGACCTAGTTGCCTCTATTGCAAATATATGGACCATGAAGTTTTGGATTTCCCTAGAATGATTGCTAAGGCTGAAAGGATGAATATGAGACAACAAGGCCACAAGAAATATCAAGCAACTGAGCTTATGGAAGAACCCGATAAAGAATCAGAAAAAGTATTGCTACAGATGAAAGAAACCCTGAATGACCACTGGCATATCAACTTATCATAGATATTCAAAGAAAAATAATGCATTGAAGTAAGAATAGGAGACTTCGACATTGGCAGTGTTCTGGATGAGGAAACACAGGTGAATATTATGACAGAAAGAACGTGGGAAATTCTAGGAAAGCCTGCTATGATTCCTCATTGGGAGGAATAGGATTATTCAGAGGAAAGATGATAACCCTATGTGGAAGACTTACCCAGAAATCTATGAATGCCAATGGAACTTCAACACAGGAAGAATTTGAAGTTGTCAAATTTATTGAAAACAACGCTCCATTTGCTATGTTACTAGGAAAACCTTGGATTGAAGGAGATCAGGCCAGAAGAAAATAAGAAGAAATCTTAGAGCAACAAAAGAAAGACTTAAAAGATTTCATGACTAGGAGGATCGCACACTTGATTGAAGAATAAGAGAAACGAGAAAATCTATTTAAAACCAGAGACTTGGATGTCGAAGTAGGAAGAACACTAGAAGACCCACATAATACTGAAATACTTATTCCAGATATAGATGAAGTATTACCCCTGAAAGAATCTCACCAGTCCGAAGTTACTCTGCCAAAAGAAGATACAAATCAGAATGGAAAAATGAATACTGAGACAAAGCTCACCAGAAATAAAGCTAGAAAACTAAGTAAGAAGAAAGCTAAGATCGAAAAGTTACAGAAGGTTCCAGAGTGAACCTCGCAGAAGGAAAAATTGCAAAATTAGAACTTCGCCAAGATATCAGAACTGCGTCACATGACACTTCACCATGGCAAAGAAATATAGCCATTTGGGATAGTATAACCATTAGATCGATGACCCAAATGGGTAGAAAGGAATTTATGACCAGAAATCTCGCCACTAGAGTGTTGGGCCCACTCCATAATAGACATAACCGAGTTAATGAAGGATTATCACCTGTTGCAAGAGATCTGTTGCCAAGTTATCTATTTATCCCGTCACGCCACACAACGAGAACAATTTTTCTAACTATGAATATGAGCCTGCAGACTAGTTTATTTCACACAAGTGATCATCGCGCTATTGCCATTCATCCCGCTGAATTGAGCAATTACCCTTTGAACTTGAGATATTCAACCATGAGCGTGCATGTCAGACAAGCTTAACACTGCAGAGAATTTTTTTGCAGAGGTTCTCATTGACCTAATGACTAAAAGAGTAATGTCTAAAAGAGAAATGTCTACAAGTATTCAAGCATCATTGACGACGGCATTGAAAGCCTCTCCATCAATTTCTCACAGAGTTGGATCATCCTGACCATCAACATAAAAGAGAACCAAACATAGAGATGACCTAGATAATGAGAAGATGATCCTGTCCATATTGCCCGATTACATCCCACCTCTGGCCAAAGCGGTGAGTCGAGATAGCATGCCAAGAGATTTTGAGTACTCCATGATTACTGCGTACCTCCCAAAGGGGATACGTGCAGTTTGAGCACAGCAGGAAAAGATCACAACATTGAAGTTCAATGACTTCAACCTCGGAGATCGCAAGAACTATAGCATGCTCGCCCCGTACAAATACCTGACCAGGAAAAAGGGGAAGAACTCAAAGATAATCCCCCAACCATGGATGATGAACCTCGCGCAGCCCACTCCGTTAAATTTCATGAAGATCCCACACTTAGGAAGGCACCAAGAAGTGAATGCCTGTGTCAAGATATTGCTTTCATGTTACCATGGCGATTACTTATGGCTAGACTGCCGTATTACAGTCGATCTCACATTGATCCATAGGATCACGAGATTAAGTATGCAAGGACCCGACCCATAGGAGTTCTATCCAAGAAAAGCCATAGATCACACACTAGCACAGAATATCAAGGATACATACGACGATGTTGAAAAGGGAACGTGAGGCTACAAGGTAGCCTCCATCCAGAATGGTGCAGTGCACCTAGACTACCATCTCATAGCCAGAAATTTAGTAAGGAAGAACAAACCTACACAGGTCACAAGCTTTGTTGTTGAACTCGTAGGGAAGTGTGTGGAAGGATTACAGATGAACTAGGTGAAGTACCTAGTTAATTAGCTGGAACTAGACTGCTATGAAGCATAGGATCAGGGCTACGAGTTCCACTTTAGCTGGATCCCGATCCGTATCGCCTTTGTTCCCTGGGAGATGCCAGAAGGTGCAACCTTCTCGGATATTGAACCATTCGAACTTCTTGCTGCGGAGTTCACTACCCTTTGGTACTCGAGTGATATGAACAAACAGTGGTAGTCAAACACTATTTTTCATACATATTACCTTCAGCTAAAGAGAGCCATCGAAGATGAGCTGCGCATGACCCTGAGCACCCTACAAAGTTTCTTGTTATCACCCTGCAATTTCCCAGGCTAAGGAGGAAATCGGCAGGGGTAACCACAAACCCACTTCGAGTCAAGGATCTATCCCTCCAAGACTTAGAGAGGGATCTCTCTGTCTAATATAGCTTTCTTTGAAGAGGATATTAGGCTAGTTATGAAAAGCATGGGTTTGTTTATGGATTTTGAATTGGTTTGGTTGAGACATAAAAATGATCATTGGGAAAAATGGAGTCAAAGATAAAAGATGATTGAATGAATAAATAACAGAGACATATATAACCAGGTAATATAGTCACATCAACGGATTCTTATAATTCGCGATATGAAAAAGAAGCATAGATTAGGGTCCAATTTAAATGCATAACAGAGCTCATCTAAATTCTACATCCAATTTTCAGAAGAAAACATTAATATCATTTAAATCCAGATCAAGGTGTCTAAGACAAATCCTGAAACATAATCTTCTTATAAATGATAAAGAAAGAAAACAATATGAGAAACAAGGGAATAACAATTTACATCAGAAACACTTCACCATAGAGAATGACACGAGAATCTGGAAATAAATTCTTTGTATTCATTCATTACAGTCAATTAAATCCTGTGAGCATTTTTACATTTAGGTCATCCCAAGTCCAACCCTCTTTTATTCAAAGTCATGGGCTTTATAGCGTTTACATAACAGTTCAATATCCTATAAAAATGGATCTGAATTACTAAAAATAAAATAAAATAAAAACTAGTATGATATGTCAATTCTGTCCTGATTTAAGGGTCAACCCTTATCAACTAGATCTTCAACAATATTCGACAGCATTCAACACTATCTAATATCTTCAATAACTTTCCAAGTGATGACAGGGCATTTCGAAATCTGGTTTTGACAAATAAGCAGTTTTTTAACCAAAAATTGAAAATCCACTTAAACTTCTTGCCTTAGCATCTGCCTCAAAAACTGGAAATGGATGATGATTTGTATCCTTTTAATCTTTATCTTTCATTTGGAACCCGTTCCAGATGACCGGGAAACAAAAATATTCGATCTGAGAAAAAATATGAGCATTCTTTCAGTTTCTGTGTTTTCGGTGGCTTACAGGTATAAAACAGAGTAGGATTAGCTACCGAAAGCAGATCTTTTGGCAGCTAACAACGCTTTTAGGAAAACGAATAAGCTGCCGAAAATCCTGAGTTTTCCACAGCCTTTCAAAACTACAAAAATGGATTTTCTTCGATTTACCTACTCTTTAGGATCCTTATTTAGGTTCTCATCAACTTTTGCTAGAGCTTTTAAATCAGGATGTGCTCTTGGGTTAGGATTTTTAAGCCTTAGTTTGATCCTTAAACCTCTAACTATTTTAAGCAAATTACAATTCTCCTTGAGCAATTTCTTATTCCTCTTCTGTTCCTTTACATGCATTTTTGATAACCATTCAAAACAATCTCTTACCTCATCTAATGTGTTGCTTATAGTCTATTTTTGGGATTTAATGAACCTCTCAAGAAACTTCATCTCTGATATTTCTGCTTTATGATTTTCAATATTTGATGCTGACTTCTTTGCTTTTCTTGTTGATGCTTCAGGAATCTCAAGGTCTAGAACCTCTGGTGAAAAAGGTGCTTCTTCAAAAGCATCTTGCTCAGGAAACTCTCCTTCTACTAACTCTAAATCCTCCTATGAATCTGTATAAGGAAGATTCATGACATTTTTGTCAGGGGCACTAGCTTGCCCTTCTGTAGCTTGACTGAAATCAAGCTTCTTTTTATCTCTCTTAGACATAGAAGAAGAAACTGGCTCCTCTATTTGTGTTGGGGAGATAGCTCTTCTTTTCCTTTTACTTCTCATGGGTGTAAAAGATTTCTTTGATGAGATCTTCTTCTTGTCCTTGGGCTGGGGTTCTAGTTCAAATTCTCTCCAGAATAGAAGATGCTCCCAAGTCTTATTACTCCTTTGCAATTCTTCAAGTAGTATAAGCTTTATGAGGATATGATGGGAGAGCCTACCCTGTACCTTGCTAGGTTTGTCCTGGACCTGGTGTGTCATTTTTGTCAAGATTTTGTGAAGGTAGAAGGGAAGATTCAAAGGGCATCTACGTATAAAATGGTTCATAAGCTTGAAATGGTAGAACATTACTCTACCATATCGACCTTCACATGTGATGTATAACTGAATTGCTTTAAGTAAATGTTTCCACTTTTCGTCCAAGAAGGATCTAGGGATATCTTTCTTCTAAGTGATACATTTGTGTTCAGGCTTGAGATAAGACCTGGATTCAATGTCTTTAGTAGTGGTTGATTTGAACCATCTTTCACCAGTCCTAGGCATCTCTATTGCTGCTGCAACAATGGAATCATTAACCTATACCTCAATTGTTCCAACTCTGGCCTTGGATCCATCAAAGGTCAATGCAAATGCCTCAGCCACACCTTGATGAAATCCTTGGAGTTTTTCACAAAACCTGTAGTAGCTAGCATCTCTGAACATATGGAAAATCTCAGGGTGAGATTCCAAATATGTTATGTCATTGAGCTCCTTCCTGAGTAGAGATCCTCCCTTCTTCATCTGCAATAAAATTTGTCAATACCTGCAATACAACAAAATTGAGCTTAGGGAGACACAGTGGCGCTGATAGGGGACGAATTGAAGTTCGAGCAGAGGAAAAATGCGTGATATGGGGGAAAATATTTGAACGAAAACCCTTAATAAAGAATGAACCTCAAATCACAGTGATGATTGTATCATTCGACCAGGAGGAAAAACCACGTGATAGATCAGGTAAAGATGAATTATGCAGGATTATGGTGATCGGATCTACTAGATTAGGGTTAAATATATCTCACTAAATAATCATATCAGATAAGCAATCACTTGCCCAAATCGTATCATGATCCAGTTCCAGTTAATTTCGGCATCATTTAAGATGATGATGTTGTGTACTGATGGCGGTTTGAGAGTCTGATCGGATAGTTTGACTATTAGTCGACTTTGTGCTTTCGAGAGATTAGAACGCCTCACACATGCCGTTTTAGCTACCAAAAGCGACAGCTTTCAACAACTTACAATACTTTGAAAAATAGCGTTTAGCTGTCGAAAGTGAAATTTTAGAGTTTTTTCTAAATAAATGTACAGACTCATCACTTTTTGAAAAGATAAATATAAAACTCATCTTAAAGACATTTAACTCAATAATAACAAAAATCTTTCAAATAATGATCCATCCTATCACCTAATGACCATAACTTGGGAAAATTTATTTCAAGAGACAACAAGACCAGCAAGCAAGGAACTCCATCACGAGACCCACCAATCACATTTGAATCATCAGGTCTCCTATCATGATAGGACACTAACATAGGCTCCAATTGGGGATGGCAGCTCCTGAGGAGGTGTCAAGAATCTCAGATCCCCGGATTTGTAAATCAGTGCCTTATCCAATGGGTTGATCCTACAACCTGTATTTTGATCTGTCATGCACCTTGATAACTAGAAATCAACTGATTATCCATTCTGACCTTGAATGAGTCTTTGAAGTAAAAATAAAATAAAAATAAACCACATTCTTTCCCAACAAGCTTATTTGCATATGGTAAATCTGATAAAACGTTGATCTGATGATCTTATTTATATACATACATCCTATTCTAATCTTGAGAATGTTTGACCCTAATCAATATGAGATATCCAGTATAACCAGTCAAAAATTGGATCTGAAACCTGGGCTCTCTCACTGATCTTCACCAAACTTAGATGTATATTTGGTAATGATATGTGATAAGGATTTCTATCCTGATCTCCCTTACGTGAAAATTGATCAATCTGAAAAACCACAAAACTGCTGAAAATGTATTGTGGCCCTTCCATGAGAAACTTCCCCATATAGATATCTATAGGATCCAAATAGACCTGAGATGTTTCTTGGCATTTGCAATCAGTCCATTCCATCTCCTGACCTTGTGCTGCTTGCGAGGTCTTCCAGTCTTCAAACATTTCAAGATGTGTTTTTTTTTTCATCTGATGGGTTTTGCACTGATATTTCAGCTGAACCAGACAATGGGGAAGACTGCCTGATCATATCCATATCGTATTTTTTTTTTAATTCATTAGGAGTAAATGAAAACAAACTTTGAAAACACACATTATCCATAATATCAACTATCGGGTCATAAAATGATTTAGATAATGGTGACATTGGCTCTACTGGTACTTCATGGCTTACACTGTGACTTTCTACCAAAATCTGACCAAGATTCCCTCTCAAAATCGAAATGAATTAAAGCATAAAGGAAGTGAATCAAAATGAATCAACTCATCTCCTGTCTCAGGCTTCAAGATTTCATCTGATATTTGGCCTTCAAAAAGATTCAGTGAATGTACCTCCGGATCATATTCTATATCATCCTTGTTCTCCTCAACTGATGCATTAGAACATTCCTCTTTCTTAATTTTTACAACATGTTGGCAATGTTTTCTCAGGAGTGAGGCAAAACATAGGGGCAGGCAATTTGCATTTTCTTGAAAATTTTCTGCATTTTCCTCCTTCAAAATTTGAAGTGAATTATCATGTAATGGCATAGAGTTACATTCCAGTGTTTTGAATTCTGTTTCGGGCTCTGCATTTTCCCCTGAACTTCAAAAATAAGAGAAACTTAGATATTGTAATATTGGATCTGAAATAGCCTCTTTCCCAACACTAAGATCCTTCACTGTCTCATCAAAAGATTTATGTTCTTTGATATTTATCACTTGTTCAAAAATTTCCTTCAAAAATTTCAAAGAAGAGAAGCATAAGGGTAAAGTATGTCCACTTACCCCAAGACTTTATGCCTTGTGATCATAATTGTCATTGTACCAATCAATATTGGGTGAATCATCCATGGATGAAATTCCATTGAACATGCATATCATATCAGGAGAATCTTCCTCCATCTTTGGATTTTGAACTTCATCTTCGACTACATCGTGAATTGAGTACATGAAACTATCATTTTTGAGTCCCTGATACCATGGTTGAGCTACAAACTTTTTGGGAATATTAACCTTTGTTGTTTCTGGAACTAGTGGGATATGAGGTCTTTGAACATCAATTTCCTCTTTCCTGTTAATTTCCTACATCATATCGTTTACAGTGTTGGCCAAGACATCTAGCTTCAATTATGAATATGTCATCCGTTTCTTTTCTGTTCTGGCCTTTTCCTCTGCTCTTAGCTTGGACCTTTTGTTCAACAGATTATCTTCTACGTCAACTGCAACATTTTGCATTTCCTCAAGGTTTGCAGTGTCTCTTTCTCTTAACTGGAATGTCATTTATGGATCAAAGGCATCTGGGTAATGAAATTGAGTTAGACCAGGAGGTGGCCTTACATTCACAGGTATTGAATGATATACCTTATTGAACCTTGCTGAAAACTGATGCACTGTCTCCCCCAACTTTCTTTTCAAGTGGTCATACTCTTCTAGGATGAGGAAAACATTCCCCATGATCACCCACCTATCTAAGAAAATTTGCATGAACTGATGAAAATTTCTAATGCTTGCAGCTGGAAGGTTTTTAAACCAATTTTTAAATTTACCTTGCAAAGACAAGGAAAACATCCTGATATAGACATCATCATCTTCAACCTCAGAAAGGTCAAGGAAATATTCAAACCTCTAGATGTGTTTTTCAGTAGTAATATTGGCATTCTCTCCATCAAACCTAGGCAGATTATTGGTGTAATTTGTAGGAAGGTCATGGAGAATAGGAGGAAAATCTAAACGCTTGTATTGGTCTAGGATTTTCATAGGTACAGGAGGTGAATCAAGAGGTTTACAACCATCTGGAGTTTTAGAAAGAGTAGGATATAAAGCAGGAGGCTTATGTCTCACTAGGATTTCTACAAGTGCATCTCGGATGTGCACATGTGTATGAGTATGTACATGATCCACACTTTGGGGCTTAGTCTCTGGAAGCTCATAAATTTGCAAATGATCAATGTAAACT